>JAQZBX010004023.1:37603-62384 GCA_029593785.1 Cabassous unicinctus
CCCCCCCCCCCCCAACAAGGTAGATGGACTTAAAAATCTTCACAGGTGATGAATACTGATACCCAGGCCCGTCTCCGGATGGCCAGGAAATCAGTACTGGCTTTCCTGCCTTGTTTGCCTGTGTGGGGCCAACCCCCAACTAGTTTTCTTCCCTTGCTCCAAGCCTCTGGGAAAATCCAGGCTGCCGGGGTTCAAATCCCTGGCTTACCACTTATTTGTGCAATCTGGAGCAAGCTGCTGAAGATCTCTGAGGCTCAGTTTCCCCATCTGTAAAATGGGGAATATTGCTCACACCTCACTGCCAGGTTTTGGTGAGCGTTACCTGAGACAAGGCACGTAGCGTGCTCGAGTGTCGGCTGTTATCGTTATCATGGAGAATGGCTCACAGCGCTGGTGGCTGGGGTGATTGTTTTGTTTATTCATCCACTCATTCACTCACTGAACAGATATTTACTGAGGACCTGCTATGTGCCCGACACTGATCTAGCCACTGGGAACACAGCAGTAGACAAAAGAGACGAAAGCCCCAGTTTGATCCACGCCTTCTGGGAGAGCAGTCGTGGGCAGACCTGACGCCCTCCCCAGACCTCGGCTTCTCCATCTCAATGGTGAGGACCTCCCCTTGGTTCTCTATGAACTAACAGGCATGGCGGGCTGGGCAGAGGACTAAGACTCATCTGGGCCATTGTGGCATTGCTGTCTCCTCCAGGAGGGAAGCTCCCCGTGGCTAGAAGTAATCAAGCAACGGCTGAGTGAGTATACATGAAGGGTCTTCCCTACCCTGCAATGTTAAGGAAGTCTAGAGTTTTATTATTTCATGAGTGAAATGACAAACTTAGGAGCACACATGGAGCTTCTGAAAAAATCTGGAGGGCCAAAGAGAAGATATCGCAAGATGGTAACAAGGTGGCCAGAAGGTGGCACCACCACCCTGGCACAGATATTGAAAAATTATTTTTTTAAATTATAGCAAAGTACAAATCATATATAACAAACACCCTTGAATCTATTACCAATTATTAACAAATGTTAATTAACCCTTGTGTCATTTTTTAAGGTCTTTTTAAAAATAAAAGACAAACATGACAGAAAAAGCTAAAGCAGAGGGAGTAATCTTCTCTCCCACAATATACTTTTACAAGGCACCTCCCCTGTGCTATATAGTTAGATACTCATCCCATTCACATCTCTACCGCCCCACTTTCTTCAGAGACTTTCCCAGGCTCACATTGCAGGTAGCAGAATTGAGGTTTGAACCCAGGTCACTGGGCTCCAAATTCCAGCTACACATCACCTCCAGGTTTGCTGTTTCTCACGCCAGGAATCCCTGGGCTGATGGAGTTACAGGGCTGAACTCACCCTTCGGGAGCATCTAGTCACAGTTGTCATTGTAGAGATGGGGACACTGAGGCCAACAGGGAGCATGGACAGCATGTGAAAATGACCGATTCCACCAGTGTCATTTCTTCCCCTTAACGACCCTGCTGCATTGCTCTGCTCCCCATTGCAAGGGGCAGAGCTGGGCTCCCCAGCCTGGTCTTTCCCAAGCCTGCATCCTGCTGCTTGGGGCATGGTGGAAATCCTCACGGCCTTGCAGTGAGGTACTGGGGAGGGAGTACAGGCCTCCTCCACACGGCATAGACCCCCTGTGACCAAGACAGGGGGGCTCACCTCCAAACAGTGGTTTAGGGGTGGGTAGGGTCTGTAGGGGCTTGAGGTTTCTACCAGGAGGTACCTTGACCATCTGCAGGGGGCTGCCTCTGCCTGGGCGTCCTGCAGACCCGAGGTTCAGGTCCAGCTTGACCACTTGCTGCTGTGGCCTTGGGTGGGGTCCTTGGGCTCTTGGAGCCGCAGTTCAACACCTCCCTCCCAGTGTTATTGCAGGGCCAGGAATAAGCCCCTGGAGCAAGGAAGGCCCCTTCCTGCCCATCCCCCTTATATGGCTCTGCATTTTCTTTTTTCCGTAGCAGTGATCCCTTTATGCACTTTCCTCATTTATTATGCTTATTGCTTATTGTCCGTCTTGTTCCACTAGAAGATTATCTAGTGGAGATCTTTGTTTTGTTCACTGAAGGGTCCCAGTTGGCTGGAACAGTGCCTGACACCAGCAGAGGCTCAGAGAGTATTTTTTGGACGGGTGAATGGACTCCATAATATTAACCTGCGCAGTGTTGTGTAGAGACTGCTCAGCCTGGGGGGAGACTTAGGCGCTCACGCCCAGGGGCGCCACCCACCCACCCCTCGGCCTGACTCTACCCCGGGCCTGGGAATTCCTGAGTCTGTTCACACTCTTCGCTACAGTGTGAGCGTCAACAGGTTAGGGACTGCATCCTTCGTGCCTTATTGGGCCCTTAGTTGGGGAACGGGATGTTTCCTGCTTGCAAGACCCGGGGGCGCGAGTCCTCAGCGGCTTCAAGCATCCCTGCTCAAACTAAGAGGGGGACGAAGGCCAGGAATGATGAACCCATTTTACAGATATGGCAGCTGAGGCCCAGACGGGTGGCCAGCGGTCTGTCCAATGTCTCCCAAGTCCTGGCTCCCGGGTTAGCGCGGAGACCCCCGCTGCGGGTGGGCAGCCCCCCACTGAGGAGCAGTCCCTGCATCGAGGCGGGCCGCGGCTCCCTCTGAGTTCCGACTGCGCCGCCGCCACCAGGAGGTTGGGGAGGGGTAGGCGGGGGTGGGGAGGCTGCCATGGCTGGGAGGCGACCCCTGCGCGACTGGGGCGCGCGGATCTTCCCTCCGCCGGCGGGGGGTACACGCGACCCCGCCCACCTGAGAGGCCGGGGCTCGGGCTCTCCCCGCCCACCGTGGGGCGGGGCGCACGCTCCGCGGCGCGGGGACCGCGCACTCCTGCCAGCACCCACCGGCTCCTCGGCGCGCGTGGGCCCTTCGCGGCGCCTCCCGGGCTCGGGAGTCCCCGGCCCGCCGCCTCCCCCGGCCGCGGCCGCCTCTTCCTCTCCCAGCCCTGCGGCACCTGCCGCAGTGGCCGGCAGCGGAGCAGCGCCGAGCGCCCCAGGTACCGAGCGCAGGCGGGAGCCGGGCCGGCGACCCCGCGGCCGGGTGGACAGGGAGCCGAGGCGCGGCCGCTGCTGCTCCTCGCCCCGCGGGCGCCGCCTGCGTCCTCCCTCCCGCCCAGCCCAGGGCTGCCTCTGCGCTGGCTCTTGACCTGCCTTCCCCACCCTGCGACCCCAAGCACCGCGACTCCCGACCTATCGCCCGCATACGCGCGGCCGCCTCCACGCAGCTCGCCTCCGCCCGAGACCGTCCCTTGGCGCCTGCGCCCACCTGCCCTGGGCTCTGCCCCGGGACCAGGAGCCCCCGTCCCTATCTCACCGCCCGCCCCCTCTGGGGACTGGCTTCCACGCGAGGGCGTCCACCCAGCACCCAAGAGTCATCCTCTGACGTCCCCGTCCTCCTAACTTTCTGTGCGCTCCCAGCAGGGGACTCTGGTCCGTCAGGTGCACCCCCCCAACTTCCTATCCGTTTGCTCCAGGTGTCCCTGCCCCACAGCCGCGGGTGCGGCGGCAGCCCTCCTGCCCCGCATAGGGGGTTCCATTTTCCTCCGACGGCGCCCACCCGGCCTCTCTGCTCCTTAGCCACCCCGCACCCTGTCCTCCCGCTCGCCCTCCCACGGCCTCGTCCTCCACCTCCCGCCCCCATGGTCCCCGAGCCCGGCCCCGCCAACACCAGCGCCCCGGACTGGGAGTCGGGGCCGCCGTCGGGCCCGGGGGGCGGCGGCTGGGTGGCGGCCGCGCTGTGTGCGATCATCGCGCTGACGGCGGCCGCCAACTCGCTGCTCATCGCGCTCATCTGCACGCGGCCGGCGCTGCGCAGCACGTCCAACGTCTTCCTGGTGTCGCTCTTCACGTCGGACCTGCTGGTGGGGCTGGTGGTGATGCCGCCCGCCATGCTGAACGCCGTGTACGGGCGCTGGGTGCTGGCGCGCAGCCTCTGCCTGCTCTGGGCCGCCTTCGACGTGATGTGCTGCAGCGCCTCCATCCTCAACCTCTGCCTCATCAGCCTGGACCGCTACCTGCTCATCCTGTCGCCGCTGCGCTACAAGCTGCGCATGACGCCCCCGCGCGCCCTGGCGCTGGTCCTGGGCGCCTGGAGCCTCGCGGCGCTCGCCTCTTTCCTGCCGCTGCTCCTGGGCTGGCACGAGCTGGGCCGCGCGCGGGCGCCCGCCCCGGGCCAGTGTCGCCTGCTGGCCAGCCTGCCCTTCGTCCTCGTGGCGTCCGGCCTCACCTTCTTCCTGCCCTCGGGCGCCATCTGCTTCACCTATTGCCGCATCCTGCTGACCGCGCGCAGGCAGGCGGTGCAGGTGGCCTCGCTCACCGCCGGCCCGCCAGGCCAGGCCTTGGAGACGCTGCAGGTACTGGGGCGCGCAGGGAGCCCGGGGCTGGCGCGGGGAGGGGGAGCCAGCGGCCTTGAGCCTCCGCTGGGCCTCCACAGCTTAGCACGTCCCCTAAACCACCGTGACCAGCTCCCTCCTTCCTTCTGAGCTCCAGACTGGGTGCCCGGTTCGCCTCGGAAGGGCGACTTGTGCCACAGGAAATTCAGAGTGTCTCAGCTCTCCTCACCTGCTCCTCTTCTAGTTTTCCCCATCGTGGTGAATGGCACCATCATGGCATCACAAAGCCAGAAACTCAGGAGTAATTCTTCCACCCCATCCATTAGCAAGGCCTCTTGGCCTAAATATGAACAGGGCTGGATTCTCCACTTCTCTCCATTTCCTCATCGCCTTCCTAAGCCAGGCCACCATCACTTCTTATCTGGGAGCCTTTGGTCCACTCGGACTGGCTCCTCCTCCTTCCATTCCAGGCCCACCACCCTCTATTTTCTGCACAGGAACTAGAGTAATTCAAAAGAAAAAAAAATGTGTTCGCATCATCCCCCTGCTTCAAACCCTTCAGTGGCTCCGCATTGCTCTCAAGACAGAGGAAACCCATCTCATGACCTGCCCTGCCAACCCCTCCACTCCAGCTTCAACTCCTCCCAGCTCTCTTACTCCGCTCCAAGTTCACCGCCCTGAGGATTCCTAGAAGGCCTCAGGGCCTTTGCAATTGCCATTTCCTCTGCCTGGAATGCCCTTCGCCCAGTGCTGTTCTTGCCTGACTCCATCTCCGCTTCTGAACAGTCCCTGACCTCCTTGTCTGCAGACCCATCCACCCTCCCCTACCCTGCTACTCTCTGTTCATTTGCTGGCATGTTTATTGCCTGTCTCTCCCACTTGAGTGTAAGCTCCAGGAGGGCAGGGCATATCTGGGTGGGTTCTGTCCCCACTGTGCGTGGTAGGTGCTCAGTGATTGCTCGTAAGTGGGACAGGTGCTCTTAGCTCAGGTCCTGCAGTGCCAAGGAGTGGCATGGCTGCTCTCACCACCCTAGGCCACACAGCACCCAAGTCCTCTTGTCCATCTGGTGGGAAGGGGGTTTAGGTGATGGACCAGGCCTGAACCCCAGAGAATTAGGCCCCAGGCCCTGAGGATGGGCCACTGTGACGTAGCCTCAGGTGGAGGAGGCTCCTGGAGGGTGGGTGTGCCTTGAGGGGTCACTTGGTGGATAGGGACTTGGCTGAGGGCTGAACCTTTTGCTGGTTGAAAGGCAGCACCCCCCAGCTCACCCGCTGCTCCCCAGCAGGGAGGCCCAGAGCTGCAGGTGGCTGCGACCCTGACTTGGTCCTGCAGCGGTGGGACGGCTGCCCGCTGTCATCCACACTCTCTCCCTGGATTCTTTTAAAGGGACATTTCCCAAACTTCGGGCATCTGGGAACCACCTCACTCCCCACACCCCCAGTATGGGGATTTTCTTTAAAATGTGTCTTTTTACTTTCATGAATTCGTTTAGGAAAAACACGCACACACACACAAAATGAAACCTTATCTCTTTCAGAAATGGAAAATCAGTACCCCCTGCCCTAAATTGCGGGCAATCCCAAGCACAGCTCCTGTGAGGGGGCCCCGGCAGCATCTCTGATGTCTGGCTTGGGGTGGCCGCTGTCTCTGGGCCCGAGGTCGCCTCTCTCTGTGCTAAGCGTTAGAGGCTGTTAAAGACCTAGTGGCGTCAACGCCAGGCTTTCGCCATGATGTGACCAGACGTGCGGGAAGAGCCCTGCGCAGGGGTGACCTTCTCTCTCTGATCAGGGCTGTTGCACGCGGCGTCCATCCATCTGCAGTCAGCTCACCTTCCCACGCTTTGGGGAGCTTTGCCTGGTGACCACGGATGTCCTGGTGAGGTCGGGGTGGGGACAGGGGTCAGGATCCTCGGCTCCAAGGGTGCCTGTGACACTCAGGTTGTCTTTCCATGAAGTTAACTGGCTGGTACCAGAATTAACCTGAGACTGTGATGTTGGCAGGGGTCTCCCAGGGGCGACAGCTGCAGCCCACAGTCTTTGAGCGCTCATGACGTGCCAGGCACCGAGCTAAGCTTATTTATTTATTTTTAATTTGAGAAGTTGTAGGCTTACAGAAAAACCGTGGATAAAATAGAGTTCCCATATGCCACCCTGTTATTAACACCTTGCATTAGTGTGGTGCATTTGTTACAATTCATGAAAGAACATTTTTATAATTGTGCTAGTAACTACAGTCCATCGTTTACAATAGGGTTCAACAACCCAATGCGGCAAGTACTGCTGTCATCTGTTTTACAGCTGCCCAAGGTCACCGAGCTGGGAAGTGAGGCTCCAGCTCAGCTCTGGCGGATGTAAAGCCCCTGTGCGAGCCGGTTTGCTGCTTGGCAATGACATGCTCTGAAACGTGGTCTTCAGGCCCCCACACCGTGCCCCTCCTCCCTCTGGCGGTGTCTTCTCTGTCCCCTTCATTGGTTCCTCCTGATCCGCCCCAACCGTGGCAGCCCTGGGCCTCAGTCTTCCGACCTCTCCACTCTTTCCCTCCTCTTCCAGCACCCACTGAGCCCCCTCCTCCGAAGGCTGGATCACTGCAGAATCTCCTGCCTGACTTCCCGATTCCATTCTCGCTTCCTTTCGTTTGTTCTTACACAGCAGCTGGAGGGTCCCGTGAAAACCCAAGTGTGGTCCTGTGGTTCCCCTCCTCCAGGGGCCTCTCGTCTCATGTGCTCTGGCCCTCGGCTCTTTCTCTGGCCTCCTCTCCTTGCACCCTCCCTCTTGCTGTATCTGTTCCAGCCACATCACTCCCGCTCCACAGGACCTTTGCACTTGCTGTTCTCTCTGCCTGGAACGCCCTTTCCCTCCACTCCACATGCCTCACCCCCTAACTTCCACTTACATCGCTTCCTCAGGCCTCCTCTTACTTGGCTTCCCTAATCTCTCTTTCAAGAGCAGCAAGCGCCACCCTGCCCCAGGTTCGCTCCCATCCTGATTTCCTACGTTACTTTTCTTAGCAGCACTTACCACCGCCTGACACGTTATTTATTTACCTGTTTATTTCTTTATCGTTTACTTCCCCCTACTAGAATGTCAGCTCTGTGAGGCGGGGGCTTGTCTTTTTATTTACTGCTGTATTCCCAACATCTTAAACTGTGTCCTGGTATACAGTAGGTGCTCAGTACCTGTTTATGGGAGGAATGAGATGAACACGGTGCTCCACCGTGCTTGCCATTCCACCTTGGTGCTCATTGCTTCCTTTTCTCCCACTCCCTTTGGAATTGGTTCTTGCAGCTGACGGAGCCTAAGTTTTTTATTATGCTGCTTCGTTGGCTCAGTGACATTTGTTGGGAGCTGGGCTGTGGGTGTGGTGGTGCCTAGGACAGACGAGGCACCTTGGAGTCTGTGTTTTCGTCAGGGAGGCAGACGTTGATCATGAAACACACTTATGATGAGCGTCACAGGGCTTAGAAGACGGCGCTCAGCCCAGTGCACATGCAACGTTTATTTGCAGCCTTTGTGTTTAAAACACGAAGCAAAGATGTCACTAGGAGCCCTAAAACCAAAGGCTGGGAGGCGTCTTCATGGGACACTTGGGCCAGCACCCTGCCTCCGAGGCAGCATGACCATGGACCCCGCAAGCCAGAAATGTGCCTATTCTGGAAAGTCCATTCTCTTGGTCTGAATGTGCAAGTGTCAGATCCCAGCACCGCCCTTTCTTCCAAAACCACCGGGCTCCCAAGCAAGCCTGCTGCCTGCCGAGCTCCCTTATGCCTGGTCAGTTGTGTGCATTCTGGGAATGGTTTCGGGGGTGCTGCTCTGCTCTAGCCTCCTGGGTCACAAGCCCTTCTTCCCTCCCACCCAGCCCAGCGGCTTCCCACCTGGAGGTGGGGGCTGTCCCCACGCCTGGACCCGAAGGAACGATGTGGGAAGGACAAAGACTGGAGCCTTTCCCGCTGTTCTCAGCCCCGTCGAGCCCTTCGCTCTCGTCCCCCACCCAGCCTCCTCCAGCTTCCCCACACAGGGAAGGGAGCTGGGAATGGGTCCCCGAAGTTCCAGTGCCCCTGGGATTGAGAATTGGGAAGATGTCTGCCAGGCAGGATTGGGCATCCCCCCCCTCCTCACGTATACCTATTTATTCAATGGGGTTTCCAACAGCTACTTGTAGGCTTAGTAAGACCTCCAGGCGCTGTCAAGAAGGGGTCACTTACAGCCGAGGCAGGAGATATGATATGGAGGGTGGGGGGCTGTGTGGTCAGAGAGAGGGAGGTGGGCAGGTGTGTGTGTGCAAGGTGGGTGCCCAGGTGAGGGGAGGGGAGCGCAGCCTCGGGTGTTTCTGGAGGGCCCACGTGGCAGTGGCCGCACGGGAGCTCACAGCCTCTTGGAGGGTAGCAGGGCGCCCGGCTGGGAGCTCCTCCCCGCCTTCTCCGCCTCTTCCTCTCTCTGCTGTGATTTCTTTGTCTCTGTGGTCCTACGTGCACTCTCCATCTGCCTCATATTTCTCCCCTTCTCAGAAGCCCCCTCTCCTTCGGTTCCCCACCTCTTCCCATTCTCTTCCTCCCTTTTGTGTTTCCCCATCTTCCTCGCCCCGTCTCCTCTCTCATTAATTTCTCCTCTCCCCGCCCCCCCTTTTTCACCTTGCTCGCCCAGCTATGCCTCATTCTGCTTTAGTGATCCGTCTTCCCTTCCCCCCCGGAGGGGGAAGCTGTGCTCACAGAAATATCTCGGGGAGGAGGGGCCTGAGCTGGGGGAGGCCGACAGAGCGGCACACTGAGGATGGCGGTCTTGGCTGCTGCCTGGCACAGGCCCAGGCGTGGAGCTTGATCGTGGGCTCAAATCCTACCTCTTTCCCATCGTGGTGAGATGATCTTGGATAAGTCATTTCTCCTCCCTGGGGTAACGATACCCATCATATAGGGCTGCCTGAGGAGTCAGCGAGACAGTGCGTATAAAGTGCCTGGCATACAGTAGGTGCTCAACAATTTAGTTCTTCTCCTTCCCTCCTGGTGGTAAAATAGATGGTTCTGGGGACCTCACCCCTTTGAGTCTTTCTAGGGAAAGAACATGGCCGTTACTGCCACCACCACCACCGTCATCATCACAGAGCCAAGCTGGGACTAATAGGCATGGCAGCAATGACAGCCTCCTAATAACTTTCTCCCTCCTACAACCCTGCGAGACAGATGCTGTTATCATTGCCACTTTACGGATGAGAAAGCTGAGGCACAGAGAGGTAAAGCAGCTTGCCTAAGGTCACTCAGCCTGCTAGTAACAGAGCCAGGATTTGAACCCAGGCAGCCTGGCTCCAGAGTCTGTGCTGGTCACGCTCACACTAGGATTAGATGATCATAAAAAATATTTAAATTACACAAGGGAATCCCTGAAAACATTTTCAAGTAAAAATCCAGCAAGAGAGAAAGTAAAAGATCCCCCGACTTCCATCCAATCACCTCCCACTCCCAGGAGCACCAATACCATCTTAGGGCGAGTCCTCCTAGTCATTCCTCTGTGTTTGCATGTTTGTACATGTACCTAGAGAAGCTTAGTGTTTTGTTTTGTGCATTTTTAGAAAATGGAATCATGCTTGGTTTGCATCTTGTCATTATCACTTGAATCTTGGAGATCTTTCTACTTGATCTGTTCATTCTTTTAAACGCCTGTGTAATATTCCATAGAAGGGATGTGCCCTGTTTATTTAACCATACTTCTCTGGATGGGCATTTTGGCAGTTTCCAGTGTTCTCCTAACACTGGCACACACTCTCATGTATGGCAAGTGTACACACACAGGTGCAGGTGTTTCTCGAACAGAGGGACCTGTAAGTGGAATTGCCGGCTAGAAGGGCACTGCCAAATTGTCTTCTGTACAGCTGCACACTGACAGTGTCACCTGCCCTGCACATGTGTAAGGGACACACACACAACAGAACAGAGCAGAGAGAAGTGGGAGGGTCAGGCTAGCATGAGCCAGACCCCAGGATGCAGGCTGGTGGATGCCAGTGGCTTCTGCTCCACGAGGCCTCTTGGTGACAGAGGTGGGGTTTCTGTAACTGACTGTGCCTCGCGGATGCAATCCCTGAATGTGAAAGCAGGGCAGTAAAGTGGAAAGAGTGCAGTTTCTGGAGCCAAAAATGACTTTGGATTCCTGATTCAATACTTACCTGCTGTGTGAGTCCTGGCAAGTTGCTTAACTTCTCTGAGCCTCATGGCCTTATCTGCAAAATGGGGATAATGTCAGCCTCACATAAGACTGAATGAAATAATGAATGTAAAGTGCTGATGCTCACTAAGTGCTCACTGAATGGATGGGGATGATAAATTCTGATTTGCAGTCACTGGGGCCTTGGTTTGAGGCCTTGTACTAGCACAGTTTGACCTCAGGAAGGTCCCCTCTCTGAGCCTGTCCCCTTCTCTCTTCCCTCTACCTGTGTTCATGGGGTGACTCTTCAGGGAGAAGTGGACAAAGGGAAGTGTGGGGTTGTTCCCAGGAAGGCTAGGTAGGGAATTGGAATGTCAACTCATCTTCACCCCCTTCTCTGGAACCTTGACATCCCCTCGGCCCTGCTCCATGTATCTCCCCAGGTGCCTCTGACCTCCGGTGCCCCAGAGCTGTGCCAAGGTTAGGGCTGTCTCTTGCCGCCTCCCCGGCCACCAGGGTCAGCGAGGGGGACCTTCTGAAGACAGCGTCCCCATTGATAGCAGCAATCCGAAGGCATGACAGATCTTAAGGGAGTCTTGGGGGGAAGCAGGAAAGGCTGAACATGCTGGGGCATGGAGGGCAGGAGAGTCCACCTGGGAAGAGAGAAAACTGCAAGAGGAGAGAGAGAGAAGAGCAGACCCTCTCTTCCTGCCTTGCACCTTAGCTGTGGGGCCAGACTTAGGAGGCAGACCTGTGGGTGGGGGTGGAGGTGGAGGAGAGCATCCTCTGGTGCTGGAGATGCTGCCCAGATTACAGCACAGCGAGACTGCATCCGTCCTGGGGTCAGTGCTGCTTTGCGGGGGCCAGAGCTGATGGCAGAAGGACAGGCCCCCGGGTGCTAAAAGTCACACAGCCTCATCCTTCCTGGCTACCATGCATTGAGCACGTGCTCTCTGCCAAACACTGTGTGTGCATTTATTATCCACAGCCTCACGGTGACTCCATCAGCTGAATATGTTTGTTTGTTTTTTTCTTTTTCTTTTTTTCCCCCATTTTACAGATGTGGAAACAGAGGCTCTTTCAGGATCACAGAGTAAGTGGTACAGACGTGTTTTGAAGCCAGATCACCTTTCTTCAAAGCCCAGCTCTTGGCTCTACAGCGTGTTGCCTCCTCCATCCCCCACCCCCAAGACACAAGGGAGAAATCAAGTGCCTCAGGCTGCCCTTTTGTGACTTTGCCCTTGATATTCAATATAATCTGATTTCACCTGGATAAACATATGAGGGGTCTGAGTTCCAGCTCCTGTAGAAAGACAGCACGTGGCTGGGGGTCAGCACCTGGGACAGGACACCAACGCGCTCCTGGGAGGAGGCCGGGAGAGAGGGGCAGGGGCTGGCAGGAGGATTCGTGTGCGTGGCGGTGGGGTGGGAGACATTGGCTTTGGTGCTTCCTGGGGATGACACAGCTTGGCTTTGTCTCCTCCACCCCCTTTCCATCTGTGGAAGTTTGCCTGGGAATCTGGTTTCCTTCCTGCCTCCTTCTGACCTTTTCATCTCCCCATATTTAACCCACCTCCGGTGCCTCAAGAACTCATCTGGGCTCTGATGCACTTTAGGAAGTGCTGGGAAGTCCCTGCTTTTTCACATTCCAGGTGTGCTCCCAGGCAGCATGCTCCCTTTGCGTAGTTCACGGTGAATTCTGCACCTCTGGACACGGGTATTCACGTAAATTGTAGATATAGGTGGGTCTCGTTTGTGGAAATGTGACATACGGAATAAAAGTGATTGCAACCCGTGGTTTAGAGGAAGGCTTCATGTTCCGGCTTTCCTGGTGGACGTCGAGGTAGGTGTTTGAACCCTCTGGAATCGGGATTGTGTGTGTGTAAATTTACATGTTTATATTTTCTGGGGAAGGTTCTGTAGATTTCATTAGATTCTCAAACGGTTCCACTGGGCCGAAGCATCGTCCACTTCAGAGAGCCTCTCAGGGTCCTCGGCCGGCCGGCGCTCTGTCTGCAAAGCCAGCTCTGACCTCCCTAGCCCGCGCCTCCCTCTCGGCAGCGGCCGTGGAGCAGCTTCTTTCCCCTCCTCCCTGCCTCCGCTTTGCCCCTCTTGAAGTCTGCGTTGGAGAATGGATTTGCCTGGCGTCCACAGTATAATTTGAGTTGTCAAATGCCAAGACTCCTAGCACTCCTAGTAATTCATAATAGATTTAATTGCAAACATTTGCTTTGTGCACACATTTTCTAAAAACAAAACAAAACACTTCTATTTTGTGGAGCATGAGAGTAATGGCACAGGCAAAACTGTTCCTCTGAAATATGAAGAGAATCCACAGACAGAGATTACCAAGCCCTGCACAGCAAGCGGGACCTCTTTGTTTCAAGTATTGTTCAATCGCACTCGATTCTTGGAAGGCCCCGGGGCTCAAATGCGCGTTGACCTGTGCTGTTACCGTTCTGGGCAGCGTTGCTGTCTCACTGCACTTCCTGGAGCTCCTTGTGAAACGTAGGGTCAAGGTCTGGGCTCAGACTGGGGCTCAGGTGAGGGCTTAGTCTGAGTCCACGGTGGAGGCTCAGGATACGTAGGGCTCAGTCTCTGGTAGGCATCGGTGTTTGGCCCGGGAACATGGTCAAGGCTGGTCTGGGGCCAGGGTCAAGGATCAGTCTGGAGCCAGGGTCAGGCCTCTGTCCGGGAATATAGTTGGGGCTCAAAGACCAGCACTCAATTTCTCGCTGGTCTTGGGGCTCAGTCTAGAAGCAGGATCGAGGCTCAGTCTGTACTGGGATTAAGGTCAGCCCGCGGCTCTTTCTCAGCTGACTTCCGTGGCCTTCCCTTCCGCAGGTGCCGAGGACCCCACGCCCAGGCCTGGAGTCGGCGGAGAGCCGGCGTTTGGCGGCCAAGCACAGCGCGAGGGCCCTGAAGGCCAGCCTGACGCTGGGCGTCCTGCTTGGCGTGTTCTTTGTGACCTGGCTGCCCTTCTTTGTGGCCAACATAGCCCAGGTAACGGCACAGCCGTGGCCAGGCGAGTCCAGGCCTTGCCGGGGTGGCCCCGACCCTGACCCCAGCCCCGGCCCGGGCAGGGAGGCGGGCGGGCGGGCTCCTTGGGGTGAGTGTTTCTGCGTGCCCGTCCCCGGGACCGGGCATGACGCGCCCCCCGCCCCCAGGCCGTGTGTGACTGCATCCCCCCAGGCCTCTTCGACGGCCTCACGTGGCTGGGGTACTGTAACAGCACCGTGAACCCCGTCATCTACCCCCTCTTCATGCGGGACTTCAAGCGGGCGCTGGGCAGCTTCCTGCCGTGTCCCTGCTTCCCCTGGGAGCGCCAGGCCAGCCTGGCCTCGCCCTCCATGCGGACGTCTCACAGCGGCCCCCGGCCGGGCCTGAGCCTGCAGCAGGTGCTGCCCCTTCCCCTGCCGCCCGACTTGGACTCAGACTCGGACCCAGGCTCGGGCGGCTCCTCGGGCCTGCAGCTCACGGCCCAGCTGCTGCTGCCTGGGGAGGCCACACGGGAAGCCCCGCCTGCCAGGGCCGCCGCGGCAGCCAACTTCTTTGACGTTGACCCCGCGGAGCCCGCGCTGCGGCTGCATCCGCTTAGTACCCCCACGACCTGAGCCGGGCTTGGAGCTGGCCAGTCGGGAGATGGATTGGATGGTACCACGTCTCCGAGGCCTCAGGCCAGCTCCTGGCTAAAGCTGGGAGGCTGCAGGTCTCCTTGGAGCCTTCTGAGCTCCAGTGGGGTGCACGGAGCCAGCCCCCCACTGCCACTCCAGGTTCCCTACCTCGTGGGGCAAGAGCTGGCCCAGATACTGTTTTCTCAAAGATGCTCCGTTGTTGGGTGCAACTTGCGGATGTGTGTGGAGGACCCTGCGAGTTGGGGAGGAGGACGTCTTGACTCAGATTAGGATGAAAACAGTCACGTTCTTTGCACATTCCATCAGGCTGCATGGGTCACGCCTCCGTCCTAGAGATGGTTACGTGCTTGTCTGAATCCCTCGCGTGGTGCATGGGCACCAGTACCGGCATTGCCTGGGAGTTTGTAAAAAATGCGCATCTTTGCCCCACCCCAGAACTGCTGAATCGGAATCTGCACGTTAACAAGCTCCCCAGGTGCTTCGTGTGCATGCTACCATTGGAGATGCGCTGGCTTGGATGATCTATAACCCCGTGTGATTTTCCTGGACAAAGTTTTAGGACCTGCCAGCTGCTCAGGATGGCTCTTTCCCAGGTGGCAGCACAGAAAAGCACCTGAGTTTGGGAGTTTGGCCAGCCATTATTTTGAATCTCGGTCCCACTACTTCCTGACGTTGGGGCTGTATGCAGATCCCTCAGCCCCTCTGAGTCTCAGTTATTCCATGTGCAAAATGGGGTAAGGGTGCCCACGCCACAGGGCTGTCATGAGAATTAGGACAATGTGTATGGAGTGCCCAGCACCCAGTGGGTGGTAAGTGGTATGTGCAATGGGTGTAATTCTTGGCCACCCAGCCCCCAGGCCTCTGGCTGTGGGCTGGGAAGGGCTATTTGCACCCAGGTTCAAGGTTTTCCTCTTCCTCCTCAGCCCCAGCTCCGCTTCCCACAACCTGACTCTGGTCCCCAACTCCTTGTTATGGGTGCTGGGTGGGGGCTCCTTTCCTCAGGGGCCCTCCCAGCTCCCAAGCTGCTGCACTGATTCTGCTGGGAGCAGAGGGGCAGCTGGAGGCTTCTCGCCCAACATCAGGGATGGGTTTTCCTGTACCTGGGCTTCCCTGGATGTAGAAAGGAACCCGCCAAAGGAGACAGAGCCAGCCCCTTGGCCCGCCTCCTTTGGCCTTCCCTGGGGTCAGCGAGGGACATGGGAATGGTGGGCATTCAGGTCAGCGGAGCAGAGATGTCGAGAAGCTGTTCTTGGCATGGGCTTGTGCCACGAGGCAGGCAGGCGGCCCTGGCACGAAACTTGTTTTTTTTTTGTGTGTGTGGTCTCTTGGTTCCCATAATTCACTGCACGGGTTCCTTTTCAGACTGAGGTTTTTTACCCCCGCCCCTCCCCTCCCCCCCAATGTTCCATCAACCCAGACTCCCAGGTCTCTCCACTGTGGTTGGTGCTCTCCTTGGTGCTGACTAGACACAACTCTGGCCCCTGACCTGGCCAGAGGGGCCCGGTGCTTGTGGGGCTTCCCCTCTGCCCCCAGGCCTGCCCAAGTGGACCCTCAATAAACACTAGCTGAAGGGGAAGCGGGTGTGGCTCAGTGGATAGAGCCCCTGTTTACCATATGGGAGGCCTGGGTTCGCGTCCCGAGGCCTCCTTGTGAGGGCACGCCGGCCTGAGCGGTGCGGTGGGCTGATGCAGCAACCTCACGGCAGGAAGCGGGTGTGGCGCAATGGATAGAGCCCCCGTTTACCATATGAGAGGCCCCGGGTTCGCTTCCCAGCGCCTCCTTGTGAGGGCAGGCCGGCTTGCGCTGCGCCGTGGGCTGATGCGGCAAGATCTCACAGCAAGGGGGAGATAAGCAGATACAGAGAAGACACGCAGCGAATGGACACAGCAGCACAAGCAGCAAGGGGGGGATAAATAAAATAAATAAATCTTTAAAAAAAAAACAAAACAACACTAGCTGAAGGCCGAGACATTGGTGTGGACTGGATTCACTCGAGTGGCTGCTTGGGGCTTGCGAAGCAGCTGCTGCCATGGGGAGAGATCCTGAGCTCAGGCGCTCTGGGGTCTGGTCCAGACTCTGCCCCTAATTTGCTTTGGGATTTCAGGAAAGTCACTTCCCCTCTTGGGGCCTCAGCTTTTCCATGCATGGATGAGCAGGTTGGAATAACAGCCTCAGGAGTTCTGTAACTGCATCGAATGAACCCACGAACACATTCCCTGGAGGACTGATGGTCCAGCTCTGATGCTCTATGACTTCAATTGCTCCTGCCCCACCCCCCGCCAGAGCTGGTCATTACTGTCTCTGCCTGTGCCTCGGTTTCTGCATCAGCACAACGGGCGGAATTATCTCTGGCCTTGTCATTCATGGACAGTGGGAGGAACAAAAGAGAAGGTGCCCATGGATGGGGATGAAAGCTCCATCTCAAAGCTCAGGCTCTGGAGTCTAAGCGACTGGAGTTGGAGACTTGGCTTTGTCACTGACCAGCTGTGTGACCTTGAGCAGTTACCTAACCTCTCTGGAGGTGTTTTCCCAAGTGTAAAATGCAAATAACTGTACCTACCTCATAGGGTTGTCATGAGGGTCAACAGATCCCTGTAAGCATTTGGTACGTGGTAAATAATAACTGGTAGCTGTTATTATTTATTATAATGATTATCGTTATCACCCCTGTTCCTGCTACAGGAAATCCTTCCCCCATATAATTCATTCCCATCACCAGGCCCAGTTCCCACCCACAGTGAATGCTGATTCAGCATTTGTCACCATGCTCTGTCACCGTGACACCCAGGGGCACTGCTTGCATCACGGTTATGTGACTGACACCCCCTGTAGTCGTGCAGTGCACAGCGAGGTGCCAGGAGGTGGTGCCTGTGCTGGCGGGCAGCCCTGGAGTGTGGATGGAAGAGCAGACAGACACCTGGCTTTCCTGCAGCCCGGGTAAATGGAGGTGTGGGAGTCTCAGGCCCCGAGAGCTCCCTGGACCTCCTGATGGACAGCCTGACCCCACCACTGGTTGAGTCCCGGGCTCTGAACTGTGGTTGGTTGACTTTCAGATCTCTGGCTTTGCTTCCCCAGGGCGGGAAAGTTTTCTCCCAATGATTCCCCTTCCTTCAACTTAGGAAGGGAACTTCTGGAAATTCTGCTCCTTCAGAGCTCCTGTGGGGGAACCTGCTGGTGGGGATGAGGGCGGCATAGAAATCTAGGAAGACAGCTCAGCTGCCCCACTAGGGCCCCTGGGTCTCCCTGGCACAGTCGGGGCAGCCCAGGGGGTTGGGGTCCATGCCATGGCTGCAGACACTGGGGCTCTCGGTGGGGCTGGGGGTGCCAGGAAGGGAAGCCCCTGCAGTTTGGTCCAGCCCTGTTGGCATCTGGGCTTGGCTGGGGTCAGTGGATGTGGCCACCTTGGGAGGGTCTCTTGGTGTGGGGTGCTGGGCTGGCCCACCCTGGTCGGTGGTCTCGCCTGATGAGGAGGTGGCTGTCCCGGGGCGAGGATCCTCTTGGGCCAAGCTGCTTGGAGCCAGCAAAAGACCCTTCTCATCCCAGCCTGGCTTGGTGTGGATGCCCACGGCCTTCAGGATGACGTCCATCTGCCTGGCGTAGTCCAAGTGGCCGCTGACCTGCAGTAGGAGAGTGAAGGAAGGTCTCGGTGAGCGGGCAGAGCCCAGCCCTCCCCAGGGACCCAGGCTCAGCTCCTAAGCCTCCCCACTCCCTCAGTGTCCTCAGCCAAAACTCAAAATCCTCACTGTTTCTCAAATCCAGAGTGCTGGGAGATGCCTCTAGGTTCTAGGCTATTCTAGAACTTAACTAAAGATGAAGGAAGTTTCTCTCAAAAATCTGGGTCCTCTGGGGCAGGAAGGAACCTCGTGATGGACAGAAAGGTGGGGGGAGGCTTTATGCTGCAGTGGAAGGGTTCTGCTGCTCGCCAGCGGTGGGACCCTGGGTAAGTCTTTTTATCCCTGTCCACTGGTTGCCTCAGCTGTAAAAGGGGGACAGTAACAGTAGCTACTTCAGAGGGTTGCTGTGAGGTAAAAGGAGATAATGCCACAGTGATTCTCCCAGGAAAGAGAAAACAAAGCAATGGCACACACTGCAAAGGACTTTTTAAATTTACTCTTTTAAAAGTAAATATAAAAACAAAAAAAAAAGAAAAACAAACAAAAAAAAAGAAATTCATTCTCTTGCTTCTCCCCTAGTCACAAGAACTCCAATTTATAGCTGGGCACATCCCCAGCCTCCTTTGCAGCTAGATGTGGCCTTGTGACAAGTTTTGGCCAATGAGATGAAGCAGTAGTGTTATGTGGTGCTCCTTGGAATTGTCTTTAAAAGGGGTGTGTTCTTCTCCCATTTCCTCTTTCCTGCTGGCTGGAATTCAGATGTGATGGTCAGAGCTTAAGCAACCATCTTGGGCCATGAGTTGGCCTGCTAAGAAAGGCCAGAACAGCATGGCAGAGGGAATTTGGGTCCCTGAAGACTGCAGAGTTAACATTTTAGCTGGACCTCTGTTATATGGATCTGAATCTTAACCTCATATAAGAGTCAAGGACTCAGGAGTGCCTATCACCATCCTCGTAGAATACAAACACCCATCTTTTGTATTGGGATGTGTCAGGGGGTAAAAAGTAGGGGTGTGATTAATAAGGGACAATGCCTGACATATAGTAGGTCCTTAATACCTTGTAGTAAACGAGCTTATTGGACATACTCTTTTGACAAGTGTTGGCTGCTAAGTGCTATACCCTACAGATGAAGCAAAGTAGCAGAGCTGACAGAATCCAGCTCTGTTGGTCTCTAAAGCCTGTGCCTCTTTCTCAGAAAGTCAGCAGGGGCTGAGGGGAGGACTTTAAAGATCATTCTCATTTTACAGATGAAGAAAGCACAGCCCAAAGAGGAGCCAAGGTTTGCTTAATGACAGCCAGCATGTGAACAGCAGAGCCTCTGGGCGTGCTGGAGACGCTGTGTGTGGAAGCTGCTTAGCTCAGATCTGTTCCCTGAAATGGAGCCTCGTGCTTTTCCCAGGTAGTCTAGGGGCTTGCGTTTGTGCCAAAGACAAGCACAAGACAGGGCATTCCTTTAAGGCTGAGGGAAAAGGTTTTCATTTAAAAGGAAGACAGAAAAAAAGTGTGTGGGGGTGCTGCGCTGAGAACCTCAGGAAACCACACAAAGACTGGGCTGGTAACATCTGCATTTCCCTCTGAAACACGAACCACACTGGGTTATTCAAACGATTTTCCAAGAGCACAAGACATTTCCCCGTGCAGCTCTGTTATTTTCTTGCAACCAGGACCTGCCAACTTCTTGTTCCTTTCCTTACAGTTGCCTTTAAACAGCTTCCAGTGAAAATACACATGCACACACCAAGCGGCCCTTCAGGTCCCTGGGTTCAGGGTGGAGGTGGAGGCGGGCGCCAGAGCCTTTCTGCACCATGCAGAAACGGGGGTTCCAGCCTCTGCTGTCTCTTACCAGCAAAGAGGCTGGGCGAGTCGGGGCAGTTTTCTGAACCCAGCTTCCCCATCTGCACAACGAGGATCATGGAACTTACCTTGAAAGTCTGCTACGAGGAGTTCAAGCACCTGACACTTCTTAGAGGCCCCATACATGCTACCTCTACTGTTATGTTCCACATGTGACCCCAAACCCTTTTATAGGGACATTGCCCGATTAGAGATGGCGATACCCACCTCACGGGATTGGCGGGAATAAATAATGCATACAGACCACAAGGCACAGCTACTGGCACATAGTAGGTGCTCCATAAATGAGTTCCCTTCCCATCATCTCCTCGGAGTGGGGGTTTGAAGGTAGGGAGTTAGCTGGGCTGTTCCATTTGGGAGCCCAATTCCCAAGTTCTGTTAAAAACCTCAGGCCCACAGAGACACATGAGAATTACCTCCCTAAACCCTCTTCATGTTGGTGAAGGCCTGGTGCCAGGGCTGCGTGGAAACAGGCAGGCCAGGAAGGGAGGTGTTCGTGGCCACTGGCTGTGGCTGATTCCAGGTGGAAATTCCACTGTGCAGTGCTCGAGAGCACACAGCTCCAGCCCTCCCTGTGACAAGTTGGCTGGGGCTTCAGCCAAGCCCAGGCCCTGAGCTGCCAATCTGCAAAGACCCTGGGGGACAGGGGTCACTGGCAGAAGAGTTTCGAGTTTACAGTTAGGCAGAGGGATGTGGGAGCAGGGGTGGGGCGAGTGGGAAAAGAATCTGTTCTTAGCAGTGGAAAGTTCTGGCTTGGTTGGCTAGAGAGTCCAGTCTGTGAGTATCTCCTTGGCTGTCTTGACCGAAACCTGCCACCTGTCCAGATCCCACGGGGTCCCACGCTGGTTAGGGACCCTCCCCAGCCTCTGTGTGTACCCCGAGGAAGCCCGCACACAACCCCTCACTCATTTGTATTCTGATGGACTGTGAGCTCACAGGGCGCTGGGACCACTGCTAATTCGCCTCCACTCCCGGGTGGCAGCCCGGCACATGGGGCCACAGCACTTCCTGTATCCTGCCTCGGGGCACACCTCGGCTTGCCCAATCCGAGGCCGCCGCCACCCACACTCTGCCTGCTCCAACCACTCCTTTCAAGCCTATCAGGCAACTTTGTGGTCCTTCCCCTCTTGGGCCTCAGTTTCCCCATGTGTAAAACAGGGCTACTAAAGAAACGCCATGCATGGGCTGGTTGTGAGGAGTCGACCACTGGCTGGAGTTACATGTGTGTGGCAGTCGGCAGAACAGATGCAGTGGTGGGGAGCCCAGGCCTGAAGTGGGTCCCCCAGGCTCACCCGGTTCCACCACTCCTTTGCTGTGTTACCTCCTGCAGCCTCAGTTTCCATGTCTATAAAATGGGGTCCTTACGTCTACTTCAAGTGATAAGCATGTGGAGCAGGGCCTGGCACGTAAACGTTGGCTGTTATTGTTATTATTACTGTTATTATTGAGTATCTATCTTGTGCCAAGCCCCAAGCTACGTTCTAGAAGCCAACTGGCATTCCTTTTGGGACAGGAAGAGTTTTGTCTAGGCTCTGCCTCTGGCCCACAGACGCTCTGGGGTAGGAGGATGTCCGCCTACCACCCCCCACTCCTCACACGGGAGGCTGCAAGGCAGGAAGGCAGCCTGGCCTTAACTTCCATCATCCTGGGACCCGCCTGCCTGAGGTGTGCCGGCCCCTCGCCCACTTAGGCTCAGGCTCATCCCTTGATCAGGAACCACCTCGGACTAAGTCTGGCATTAGGTGACCAACATCTAGGATGAGTCACAAAGGGCCCTATCAGTCCAGCAGGGGAGAAGGCTGGTGTCCTTGCTTCCTCTCCTCCAGCGAGATTTTTCAAGGAAAACAGGAGGGCAGCACAAAGGCAATGCTAATTACCTCTAATTACCAAGAAGAAGAAAGCACTGCTTTCTGTGATTGCTCCTAATGTGATAAAGAGCTATTATTAGGCAGGAGCTGGGAAGCTGGCACGATGACAGTCTGAAGAGGGAGAGAAGGTGTGGAAGCTGCTGGTCCCAAAGGCAAAGGAGCTGAAGGTGGTGGTAGGGGCAGGAGAGGCGGGAACTAGTATAAAATGAGAGCAAGCTATGTGCCAAGCATCCTACCTGCACTATCCTGGAAGGCAGGTGATCTCCCCCGCTTCATAGAGAAGAAAAGTGAGGCACAGAGAGGTTAAGTAACTGTCCCAAAGTTACACCGTGGGTAAACCAGAGCCAGAGCCAGGATGCTGAGCCGGGTCTCTCGGGTGCCAAAAGCTGTGCTCTTCCTACTGTGTCCCATCAGGGGCTTTCCTGGGCAGAAACTGCACCTGGTGGCATTTCACTCAAAAGGAACTTTCAGCTGCTCCTTTCGATGTTTGCTCTTTCTGGCACAGGGAGACTCTTGGGGTGGTGAGGCACGAAGTCATTGCCCCCCTTCACCCTGACAGGGTTCAGAGACCCTCAGGAAGGCAGAACGCCCGGACACAGGGCAGGAGGCATCAGCTCCAAGTCCTGTGGGTTCCTATCCTGTCACCCAGTTTGCTGCTCCCGAGGGAGGTGGGCAGCACGGGCTTAGGACCTGGCTCCTGAGTCCGGAGCTCTGACTGGTCATGTGAGCTCACCATCTCAGGTCCCCCCCATCGGCAATGTGGAGGTACCTAATGCCTACTAGACGGGGCTGTTGTCAGGTTTACATCTGGGAGGGCGAATGTATCGGGATAAAGACCATCTGCAAAGCCTCCTGGGCTCTACGGGTAGAAACTCGTGTCTGTCCTGGGGAAGGCTCATTAGCCAGGAGCGATCGGTTTCATGAGTGGAAGAGTCTAGAAACTCCTCTTCTTCTTGGGCCAGCACCAGCCCCCTGGAAGCCCCTGGTTAGGAAGGGAGGTCTGGGGCAGCTTCATCTGTGACCCTCTGGTGGTTCAGGATTTGTGTGTTGGGGCCCCGGGAATTTCGGGGAGAGAAGACACAAGCGAGAACGATTTGGCCCAGCAAGCTGGAGGCAGGCCTGAGCGAGAGCAGAAGGGTAAGGCTCGTGGACTTCAGGGGCAGCAGTGCCTGATAGTCTTGGTGTTAAGAGTTTTTTTTGGGTGTGCTAGAAGTCCCCTATGTTATCTTCAAACCTCATTCAAATTTCCATTTGATGGCCCAGTGTGACTGTGCCAAGCTCTGTCCACCATCGAGGTGCAGTGTGGCTGTGGGGGCAGGGACAGGCAGCCCTTGGTGCTAAAGGAGGGAGAAGCCAGGGTCCTCTGCAGAGACCCCCGCCCCGAGTGAGAGGTCTGCCCTTTGCTGTCAGGCTACACGGAATCTGGGGAACTGGGCTGTGCTTGGAGAGTGCTTGGCACTGGACAAATGGCAGCCGACAATGTGGTACTAGAAAGGAGAGCTCCTCTTCTCGTGGGCTCTGCACCGCCTACAGTCTGCTTGTGGGCGCAACAGCTGCTTGCTCCTTGTCCCCCTCTGCTGTCAGGTGCATCTCCCACATTTCTCACGGCCACCCAAGCTGGGCCGATGTCCACTGGCTTCAGACCTGGACTTGAGCCCTGGCTCTGCCATGTTCTAGCCGTGTGACCTTGGGCGAGTCCCTAGCCTCTCGAAGCCTCAGTGAGCTCATCTCTACAATGGGGATGCAGATGCAGTGCAGAGCACACAGTGAGGGTCCCAACACAGAGCTACGAACTCCCCTGTAGGCACACGGCAGGCGAACGAGCCGCCATCAAGCCTGAAAGGTGGACCTAGGGACTGCCCAGGCAGGCCCCCTCCCACCGCATTCCCGGCAAGAATTTTTTTTTTTAACCACCTGCACCTGTGGTCCAGCCCAGTCTCAGATGCCTTGGGAGTGTGTTTACAATGCGGACTTGCAAGCTCCTCTGGTTTAGAGTCTGCGTGGGGGGCCCTGGGGTCTGCATTTTATAGACGCTCTCCAGACAATGCTGAGATGGGGATCCGTAGTTTCACAGCCTGACTTCTGCTTTTGGTTAGCCTGTTTCACCTTCAACCTCTGATTCTGGTTATTTCATGGAGAAGCACACTGTCCTGACTGGTACTCTGGGGCAGGGCATGTGGGGGCAAGAGCACAGGCTCTGGAGGTTCCACCCAGTCCTGCTGATTGCAAGTTGTGTGGCATGAACCTTCCTAAGCTTCATTTCCCCAACCTGTGAGGTTGGAGAACAGCGCCAGTCCCAGAGGCTGCGCGAGGAAGACAACGTGTGGAGGGCCTGCTGAAGAAGCTCTCGCCAGGGGCGGGCGACACTCACCACCGAGGACAGGTCCACGTTCTCCACCCTCCTGTCCCCCAGCAGCACAGGCTGCAGGCCGGCGACACGCCGCTGCGCCGAGGATGCGCGGTACACGAAGCTCAGCAGCCAGTCTCCCCTGTGGGCCGAGAAGGGAGGGTCAGCCCTGGAGAGCGTGAGGCCAGGGTGGGCCTGCCTGTCTCCCGGGAAGTCCACTGAGCCTGCATGGTGGAGAATGACAGTGGAGGTGGCAGCAGCTGGCACCCTGGGAGCACTTCCGGTGTGCCAGGCAAGGGTTTTTACATGTGGCCTGTGACCACCGCCTGGGGCAGATGCCAGTTTAGCTCTACCAGGAAAACGTTTTTGTCTGCTTTGCTCCCTGTTGGGTCCCCAGAGCCGAGAACAGTGCCTGGCACTCATTAGATGAGTACTTATTGCATGAATGAATGAATGAATGAGTGAATGAGGGAACTGGGGTAAAGTTCTCAACAAGTCAGCACGTTGCTCAGGAGAGATGCTCTCGGCTAGGGAGAGATTTCCAGTTTCCTGGGGTGGCTGGTTGGGGTCTCCCTGGGGAAGGAAAGGAGGGGGGGTCCTCCTGGAGGTTGGAGTCTGGGGAGAGGCCCTGGAGGTCCGGGGGCGGCCAGGCTCTGGGGGGGTGGACCTCTGGGGTCTAGGGCACTGTGGTCGGTTCAACTATGCATCCCAGCAAAAAAAGAGACATGTTCTTCATCACAGTTCATTCCTGTGGGTGTGAACCCATGGTAAACAGGACCTTTTCAAGGTGGTGCTTTCAGTCCAGGGGAGGCTTGGTGAGGAGAAGCCTCTGGGAGGAGCAGCAGCAGGGAGTCAAGGGAACCCGGAGGAGGAAGGGGGAGATGTTGCCCTGTGATGGGAGAGCCAGGGAACCCCAGGATTGCCGGCCAGCCAGGAGGCGACCCACCCTACAAGGAAGCCAGCCTCCCAGCCTCCGAAGC
>JAQZBX010004024.1:0-23726 GCA_029593785.1 Cabassous unicinctus
ATGGGATGTGTCAACATATAGAAATCAACCAATGTAATACTCCACACTAGTAGACTGAAAAAAACAAGATCACCTAATATGATGCAGAAAAAGCATTAGACGAAACCCATCATTTCATGATAAAAAACAATCAACAAACTAGGAATTGAAGGATGCTTCCTTTCACTTTCTGTTATTAAACATTGTACTGATATTCTTGCCAGAGTACTTTGGCTATAAAAGTAAATAATAAGCATGCAAATTGGAAAAGAAAAAGTAAAATTATCTCTATTATGAGATGATTTTATCTTATATATAGAAAATTCTATTGAATCCACACACACCCCCACTGACACTCATGTACACACACACACACATACACACACACACACACACACACCCTAAATAGAGCTAATAAATAAATGCAGTGGAGTTGCAGGGTAAAAGATCACGATGCATAAATCAGTAGTATTTATGCATACAAACCATGAGACTCCAAAAAGAAAATTAAGAAAAATTAATTTACAGTGGCATCACAAAGTATAAAGTTGCTAGGAATAAATTTAAACATGCTATGGGAGATATGTTGAGTGATATGAAGAAAACGTTGCTGAAAGAAATTAAAGAGGACCTAAATAAATGTAAAGACATCTCATTTAATATAAAGGAAGATTTAATATAGCTAAGGTGGCAATACTCTCCAATTGATTTAGAGATACAGTGAAATGCCTTCCAAAAACCTAAGGCCATCTTTTAAAAAGAAATGTAAAAGTTGAACCTTATAATCTTAGAATTATAAGAGATACTGAATAGTTAAAATTATATTGATAAAGAAGAACATAACATGGGGAAAACTAATTTTGTTTCAAAACATAATACAAATCTACAGTAATTAAAATAGTGTGATACTGGCATAAAGGTAAATATATAAAACAAAGAAAAAAAATAACAGCAATAAAACAAAGAAGTAGAATTGATCCTCCATAAGTAGACCCATACAATTAATTTTCATCATACATGGCTACAAAGTCTTGCACTCAGGAAAGAATTGTGCCTTCATAAAATGGTGGCAGATCAACTGTATATGCACATGCAAAGCATGAATTTTGATCCTTACCTTAAAATATTTACAAAATAATGTCATTAAAGAGCTAAATATAAGAGACAAGAGTCAAATAATCTAAAAATGGGCAAAGTATTTGAATAGACATTTCTTTAAGGGGTATATGAAGTTGACCAATAACCACATGGAGTGTTGCTCAACATCTTTAATCTTTAGAGACATACAAATCAATACTACAAAAGAGACACCACTTCACACTCCCAGAAGTGTTATACTAATTTGAAAATATAAAATAACTGTTGGTGAGGATGTGGAGAAATTGGAATCCTTGTATATTGCTCATGGGTATGGTGCAACCACTGTGGAAAATATTTGGGCAATTCCTCAATAAGTTATATACAGAATTATATGGCAATCCAGAAATTCTCTACCTTGATATATAACTTCAAAAACTGAAGAGAAATATTCAAGTAATTTTGTGCAAATATTCATACTAGCATAATTTAATATTACAAACAGCTGGAAACAAACCAAGTATTTACCACCTAATGAGTGATAACCAAAATGTATTTTACCAATGCTTTGGAATTTGGTTCAGCAATAAAGAGGAATGAAGTAATGGTACAACCTAAAAGAGAAAAACTTGAAAACATGCCAAGTAAAAGAAGCCAGACACAAAAGTTTTAAAAGATTCATTTTTATACAATATCCAGAAGAGGTAAATCCTTAGAGACAGAAAGATTGGTTGACAGGGATTTAGGGTAGTAAGAAATGTGGAGTAACTCCTTTTGCAGGTATGAGGTCTATTATGGAAGAGATAAAAATGTTCTGAATTAGATAAAGTTAATGCACAACATTGTGGACGTACTAAATGCCACTGACTGTACTTTTAAAATGGTTAAGTTTATGTTATATGAATTTCACTTCAATAAAAAATACACAGAAATTGCATGAGATTTTATTCACAGAAATCCAATTTTCTCTAGACTATAATCATACATTTTGATGTATAAATATGAATACAAACATTAATAGTTCTAAATTTTAATGAACATTTATCCTGATATTTCTTTTTTCATGCAAAATCCATTTTATTTTTATCACATTAGGAATGTTGAAAATGTTCATACTTATTAATCTTTTATTTCCAAATTTATTTCAGATAATTCCATCCTTTTATCTATAGTGAACGAGTGTGTTAGGATCCCCGTTGAATCTCCTGAACATGGTGTATTTCTTAGTACACATAATGCAATCAAAAGGATTTATGAATGAAGAATGGAATGAATGAGTGTTCATAATTACTCTTTACAATAAGCTTACATATCCAACATCATCTGAGGGTTATAATTTTGAAATTACCTGGTAAATCTAGTCAAGATGAACAATGAATGTCCCACAGAATTAAGCATTCACTAGTTTTATTTTTTGTGTCTGTAATCAGGGAGCAACCCCTGTAATATAGTCCTTATGTGCTTTATTGGCTGTTTTAAAAGGGTATGCAAAAATAGAGATTATATTCACGATGAAAAGAAGACACTAAACTGGGCAGAACTCTGCAAAAAGGCTAAGTTCCAGTCTCAAAATCTAGTCGACCTCACCATTTTCCAATTTTGGGGTTCTAGTGAGCTCTCCAAACAATAGATGTGAACAGACCTCTCTTTACATTTTTTTTTTCCTTTTTCTTTGTTTTATTCTTCCAGCAGCCTCGCACCAGCCCCAAAAACTCACATCAGTCTTTACCTCTGGTCTGACTAGGGAAGTGATCCTTAAGCCTCTGGGCCAGGGCAGTTCACTACCCCTTTCAGACCTTCCCCAGACACCACACAATACATTCCCACCTCTTCCCTTCCCCTTCCCCCTTCTCGTTTCCCCCCTCCCCCTTCCCACTTCCCCTCCCATCTCTTTCACGTGCTCTCTCGCTCACTCTTGCTCTCTTGCTCTGCGTCTAGGATCCCACTGACTGCTTCTCAAGGCAGGCTCCTTGACCTGATGGCTTTCCAATGCACCATCTCTAGCTTGTCTGATGGGGGTGCTCTCTGATGACAGATTGTCCTTGATCTTACAATCACCGGGGCACTCTCCCTCTGCTTGTAAGTGCCCCACTCTCCAGGTTCCCACCTGCTACAACCCCTTCTCTGAGACGCCTTGCTCTGACAATACACATTCACCCGACCTGGCCACCCCATCTATCCTTAGAGACGACCCGTCTCCCGGCCACCACACCCGGTCCCACCATGGCCCAGGCACCCACCCCAGGCGAGGCGACTATCGTCCTTACCCCCTTCACAGCTGCTGCCTGACAGACCCGCGGCACTCCCACCCACTGAGAGCTGGCTGGGCCCCTCTAGTCTGCAGACTACGTGGTCACCTTCTACCCCATCTGCCACTTCTCAGCCCTCAGCACACTCTGTACTCTTATTTTCGCTTTCCTGCCCTCTCCCCAGCCCCGCGTGGAATGCTATACATGAACAAAACAGTTTCCTCCCTAGAGGTCACCTCAGACCCACATCCTCAACTGACTGCACAGGGATCAGAGGGAACCTGCCAGTGGTGATGGAAAGCTTCTGTTTCCATCACTTGTTTCCTGAGAGGGAGCGTCGTTTCAACAAGGGTCGCAGTTGTGGAAATCTGGGCAATGGGCTTGGAGACCTGTGTGCCCCTCACTGTGTGTCCCCCAGACCTCTGAAAGAATACCTTCCGTGAGCCGACTGTGGCGGTTTGGGAGACAAGGAGGCTGCTGACTGAGACTGCCTTTGAGAAGCATCGCTAGGCTGAGTAGGGTGCAGGAGTGGAAGGAGGGAAGGAGGCTCCGCTGGAGATGTGATAATGCAGGAATGGGAAATATTAGTAGTCAAGAGTTGACGGTAGGAACTGGGTAGTTGGGGGTCAATTTCTTTCCACTTGGAGACGTGCCAGACAGCATGTTCTCGCACCCTCCCAACACCAGCCTGGCTCCTCCTAACCGGCAGGTTGACTGAGCCGTCTTCCCCACTGGCTCGCCAATCTGCTACCTCCTACTTCTGCCCTCCACCGCCGCCAGTGTACATGCTCCACCATCTACACAGATTTTCACATCAATGGCTCCAGGTAACCGTGGCCCGTGTCCCAGTCTCGGAGCGCACAGGCTTCTGGTTCCTTTGCCCAGCCAGACAGGTGGCTGGCATGACTGGTGCAATGCGAGGCACCACGGAACCTGGCAGGTGGGCAGTGTTCTGTCTGCTGATGCCCTCACCCTACACTTACAGGCGCCTCCCCCCACCCCACTACACCACAACCACCACTCCCCATCCCTCCCAACCCCACCCCCACCCCCGGGGGCGAAGAGGTGGTGCCACACTGGCGAGCTTTGGCCTGTGGTGGCCATATGGCAGCAAAAGGCAAACACATGGGCTGGCCCCAGCAAGGACGCTGGGCTGTGCTGATAGAGGATGCAAAAGGCCGCCCTGGCCACTTGACTTGGGGGCTGAGGGAGAGCGGGAGCAAGGCGAGGGTTAGGGGGGCGGCCGCTGGGGAGAGGAGAAAAAAGGATTCCCTGACTGGGAATCGAACATGGGCCACAGCGATGAAAGAGTTGAATCCTAACCACTAAACCACCAGCGCCAAGGTGCTCTCTTGGCGCCAGGCCTTGGCTTCCTCAAGCCTTCCGCTTCCAATGGCCCACCGCTCACCCTCTCTAGCAATCCCCGCGCTCTGCCTTTCTTTCTGCTTGCAGCACCCTCAAAACACTGCTTGCCTCCTTCCCACCCATCCACACAGCCTCAGCTTCTGCCCCATAGGATGGCAGGAACGCGCGAAAGGACAGCCTGATACGTTGGCCGGGAATCAAACCCAGGTCAACTGCTTGGAAGTTAGCTATGCTCACCACTATACCACCAACGCTGCACAGCCCGGGAAGCACGAAGTTGCCACCGGGACTCCAACCACGCGTTGCCGCTGCCTTCCCTGACACCCCACTCGCCCATGGCCCTACGCGGCCACAATGCCAACCATGGCCTCCCGGCGCTTTGCCCGCACCGCTCCAGCCCAGCGCCTTGTGCCCGGTAGGCCCCACCGCCTCTGGCGTCGCTCTCGCTGATTTCTTTGCTCCTCTGGGATCCGGGCGCCCTAGTTGTGGCCTCGGCCAGCTTTGAACCTCTCAGGACCCTCGGCTTGTCGCCGCAGCCCGCCGACGAGGTAAGCATGGCCACACTCCAGGTAGCGACCGCCCCTGACTGCTCGGCCAGGCCACAGCAGTCACGGAATTGGGCTGCCGAATTGTACGAGGCACTGACCTCTCTCCGCTTGTAGCAGCACCTGGGCGTGGCAGGGAGTCCATCCGCGACCAAGGTCAAGCTGCTGGGAGACACCCCCTTGGGGCGGGCCGCTGGCCATGTGCTGTGAGGACCCAAGGAGACCCCTGGGTCCACATGGCAGTTCGCCTGACTGAAAAGGAGGGTCTTGGTCTTATAGTTGTGGTTATATAATTATTTGCATAGGTTCAATCAGGATCTGTCCTCCTTGTTAACAGTAAATAATTGGAGTCAATGGTTATATAACAAAGTCATAGGAAAGTTAACTAAAGAGCACAGAGGAAATTCCAAATCTCTTGGTTATTGTAGCCCTCACCTTGATGCAGTTGCATTATTTTAAAGCTACAGTAGAAGCTGCCAAATTTGTTAAAGCTTCAGCAAATGTAAATCCAAGCAGACCCAATGTTTTTCCTCCAACATACTAACTTCTTATGCAATCATTCTACTTCACCTCCTAATCTTCACCTAAAGTTCAACAATGTTCTTAGCCCTGATACTCTGGTACCTTTAGCCAATGAGGGGATACCCTATGACTGTAAACTAATAACTGCAAAATTAATGACTCCATACATGTGCTAATGATCAACCCAGATGTCATCCTATTTGTTGATACTTCTTATGCTAGAAATTCCAGTGGTAAATTCCAAGCAGGCTAGGTGGTTACTATACACCATGAATGTGGTGGCCTTCTGCAATTTTCTTCTGCCATAAAGGATGGCATATATGTTCTTACTCAAGCCTGCTTTCTGTCTGAAGGAAATTCTGTTAACATCTATAATGGTAACACGTGTGCTTCTGGTGCAATTCATGATTTCAGCTTGCTATGGAAACAAAGAGGATCCTTCACCTCTTCTGGTATGCCAAATGAAAATGGTGGGCATGTAAATTATCTCCTTTCTGCCATTTTACTCCCATTATTAATGGTTACCATCATTAAGATAGAGCCTCACATGAAAAGGACTGAGCCTGAATATTTTTTTTAAAAAGCACTTGCATATTTTCATGCAAAAACAGCCATCATTAAAATAGCTGATATTATAAACTTAAAATAAAACTGTCAAAATTAACTGAAGATCCTGGCCTTCTGTTGCCCAAAATTTTACAGTTGGTGTTGATATTTATTCATAGCATTCTCTTTGGAAAACACAAACTATGCCCATATGAAATTGTTACTGGCAAGCCAATCTCTAGAAATAAAATTGAAAAATGATAACTTATTGTCACACTATGACAGGACCCAATTTGCAAATCTTTAATGCAACATGTCAAAGATTAACTTCAAGATGTCAAGGACACCTTTCCTGACCCACATGACATACACCCTATTAATCATAAGCTGACAGCAGGATAATGGGTCTACTGGAATTGACACAGAAAAAAGACAGCCCTAGGTCCTCATTAAAAGGAACCCTGCCAATACTCCTAACTTCTGACACTGCAATGTAATTGCAGGGTCTTAAGCCATGGGTTGACATCACTCAACCAAAAAAGGCTCCATCAAACCCCTGGTCTTGTTCTAACTCTGGACACTTAAAAATCAAACTAGCCAATAAGTAAAATAGACAATGTCATATGGTAGACTACTTATTCCCAAAGTGACAGATCAACTCATCAACAGACTTTACATTACTAACACTTATAATGCATACAATCCTTCATATATCCCTATGCTTTGTCCTTGTACTGGCCTGTTAAAACAACATCACTGTCCACTTCTCCTGGGATATTCCAAAGGGAGGTAACCTCAGAGACTGTTGGATTTGTCACCATAAACTCCTATATATACACATTGCAATGGACTCCATTTTCTATCCATAACAAATTTCTTTCTCATTCCAAATTTTTCAGTCTCTTTGGATCAAACTGCACCATTTTTTCCACATCAAATATATATATTAGAATCCAGGTCCTTTTTACTCTGCTTTAAGCTTTCTTGGAACTGTGATCTCACTATGGCCACAACTGGTCTAAAGAATTTTACAGATATAATAGAACAGCTCAGAGACCTCACTATAGAATTCCACATGCCTATATGAACTACAAGTGACCATAACAATCCATGTCCACTTTCATGTTTAAGTCCTTGTCTCTTCAAAAGATTCACAATATAAGTAAATTTTGGGCAGCTCCTCATTTGTTCTGTCAATTAAGCAAACTCTTGGATAATAAGGATAAATGATATTATTCCTAGTAATGGATTTATAAACATCACCTTGGCTAAAGTTACATTGCTCAACCAGGCTATATTTTTATTGTGAAGGTTTTGATAATATTTTTGCCTGGGCAGCAAATTGCCTTTATAACCCATAAATGTGTACTTGGCCTCCTCACATCACATTAGGAATTTATAATCAATCTGAAACTTCTCACTGGACTTCTTCCCTCAGCCTACATTCTCAGGCTTGGAATTAGCCAAGGAGTTCATGATTCTGGGTTCACCCCTTTTGGCTGATTTCTGCTACCTTGGCTTGCTGTTAACACAAATGAAAACTTTATTAGAAATCTATCAATTACAATAGAAGAAATTACTGAATTTACTGCAAGAGCTATAGCTACACAGCAAGTCATTAGGTTTATTAGCTTAACCTGTTTTAGACAATAACATTTCTGTACTTGATTACTTAGCTGAACAAGGAGGCATTTTTGCATTGTGAACACCACCTCTTGTTCTGTGGAAGTTGAGATACAATTGTATGAAGTAATTAAACAAGCCACATGGCTTAAAAATCTAAGGCCTTCCTCAGGGCCCTGATTTGATCACTTTGATATCAGGTGGTTTACATCATGGGGCATGGGCTTAGGAGCATATGTGCATACTATGAGGTAGGCATTTGGGCAGTTACCACTCATAGTACTCACTGTAGTGTCCCTGGTGCACTGTTTTCTTGCAAGAGTTTTGAATGTGTGTTCCCAGCTCTTTGTGACACAGCAAGTGATTTATATCTGGGCTGACAAAAAAAATGATGATCAAGCAAAAACTGACATCATAACATGAAACAATCTGCAAGTTATACTCCATGGCCTTAGGCAGGAACTGAAAGGGGTGCTCAACACCTTCAATTTTTTTCACAACTCTCAATGGCTGAGAGCCAGATCAACTGGAGGAAATAATTAAGTACATTAAGTTGGCCCTAGGTGCAGTCCCTCATGCTAAGCCCCCCATCACCAAACTGAATCTTAGCTAAGTTCCTATCTCTTCTAAGTGCTCATTCACCCAGAATCTGAAACCTGAGAACAACCTATCATAACTTGTCAGCTTCCTTTCCTCAATTCCTTCTAAAGGCATCCTTGATCTGTTCTGTTGGATTTTGTGCAGAATTTTCTCCCCAGCAACTATAACTTATTTAATTCTTTCCCTCACTCAGTGCCCAAGTTTCCTTATACTTTTCAGTTCTAGGATGCACCAGTCTTTTAGCAACTCAGTTAAAGCCACCCTCTTTTATTCTTTGTAAGGCTTTTTTGGCTTATGTTTCTTCCCTTTTGTGTTATCCTGCCCTACAGAGACAATTGGGATCAATCCAGAAATGTGGGTCCCTCCAGGAGGCTGTGTTCTGCAGTTAGGGAGTCCCACCAATAGGAATTGCTTTGGGAGAGTGCAGCACTTGGCCCCAATATTCTGCCTCCGTTTTTATCTGCCCCAACCAGGGGCCCTTTTGTTTACTGCAAAAGTCAGCAGCTCCTGTTTTGCCCTGAATCTCTGTGGACTTCACTCTTTGTGCCTGGGTATACATGGGGTTCTAACTCACTACTGTGCATTCTTAGTCTAAAGCCTCTTTCCACTGTGAGAGGTCCTGGGCTGCTTGCTGCCTCTGGAGAACTTCCAAGGTTTGCTTGGGACCCAGTGATAGGAAGGGGAAGAGGGCCAGGTGGTCCAGGATGGAAAATCCCTACTTGATATTTTTCTCTATCTTCAATCCAGCATTTGTGGAGTCTTTCTCCAATCTCTACCATCCTCCAGAGTTCTAAGCAAGTGAAATTTGTCCTTAAATTTTCTGAATCTCTGTGGAAGTTTCTCAGGTGATGTGTTCTCACTGTGTTGGTGGCATCACCCTCTAACATTGATTCTTGTAGCTTAGGTTTCACTTTTGCCCAAGCTGTCATTTCTCTTTGTTCCAGACCTTTGGGAAGACTTACATGACATACTACTTTTTACAAATCTTCCTGTTGCCCTTTTCTGTATTTAAAGGGAGCATGATCATTTTAGAGGAAGTTTTGGATCACAGAAAGGTTACAACTATGGCAGGTGAGGATCAATGGGGTGGGGTGTCAGTGATGGGGACTGCATGGGAGGAAGTTCACCTGGGCATATATATAAGGCATATAAATATGTTCAAATGTCCATGGGATATTGCCACAATGGATAGAGAATAACACAACAACCAAAAGACTGTTGAATTCCCATCCAGGGGAGCTCTGCAACATTCTCTAACAGAACAGCAACAATCCCCCAAGTACAGGGGCAATGACTAGTGAAAAACGATGGTCAGTTGATGGTCCCTTGATATTGATGGCTATGCTTATAAGCCTTCTGCTCTTGAATTTGCAACTTAGCCTGGTGTTGTAGAGTGCCTAAGAGTTGCTTCCTGAGAGCCTCCTTGTTGCTCAAATGATGCCTTTCTCTAAGTCAAATGCAGTATATAAATGCATTACTTTCCCCCAATGAGGGACAAAACTACCAAGCACTGCCTTGTGGTAAAACTGGACAAAGACCTTGAATAAAAGGGGAAAAAAAGTAAAGACAAAAGAGTGTATATGGCTAAGAGACTTCAAAGTGAGTCGGTAGGTCATCAGAGAGGAAATGCTTATGCACATCTCAGCAGGACCTCATAGATGGCCAATGTAGATACTATCCCAAATAGTGGGGGTCCTGAGGACTCTGGAGACAACAGATAAGGTCATGGCAGATAGCTGTGGAGTTTGGTGCCTTTCCAGTGAGCCCAACTTTGGAGTTTGTGCTCCTGAGTGTAACAAAGTTGGAATCAGATGTGACTTCTCTATACATTCCTCTTCTGTCCATTTTATTTGAATCTATTCTTGGTGCTGGAGTTGGTAGGTGTATGTCCAAGAGTCTTTAATCTCTGGGCTGTCCATGTGCCAGCTGGGCCCTGGGCCTCGGTGGAGTTGTTACACTTACTCTCCAGTTCATTGAATTCACCAAGGACAACTAACAAGGAGCTGAGGATGGACAACCACCACACCCAGGAACTAAGAGAGTCTACAAGAGCCATCAAGAGAGTCCCATCCATCAGCCATATGGGATGGAAGCCCCCTCTCATATACAGGTGGAGTGGGCATCACCATCCCAGAATCCTCAGGATTAGGGAATAAAATATGGACTAGAGTGGACTTACTGGTATTCTACTATAGACTTCTTGTGATTCTAGCCATGGAATAAATTATATCATTGATGTGGAGACAGTGGCCCTGGAAGGTGCTGTAATGAGGGAGATAGAAAAAGAGGTAAAATATGGGGGCATTTTCAAGACTTGGGATTGACCTGAGTGACATTGCAATGACAGACACAGGCCATTTTATATCTTGCTATAACCTACAGAACAGAGTGGGAGAGAGTGTAAACTATAATCCATGCTTAGTGGCAATGCTTCAAAATATGTTCATCAATTGAAATGAATGTACCACACTAAAGAAAGAAGTTGTTAATGTGGGGAAAAGTGGGAGGTGTGGGGAGTGGGGCATATGGGAATCCCTTATATTTTCTACATAACATTTTATGTAATCTAAGTATCTTTTAAAAATAAATAAAATATATTTTAAAAAATAAAGGGAGCATGACTCATCATCAGGTTTATGAAGAATCTGTATATATGAGATCCTTCAATAATATCTCCCCTCATAGAAATGAATTTTCTATTGATTTTCTGTGGAAATACCACAGAAATGGGTTTTCTATTCTTCCCCCTACTCATAATGACTGGGGGGCTAGATCGAGGGTATATACTCTCCTGTGGCCCACTAATGACAGACTATCATACCATCAGCATCTACAGTTATGGGACCATTTTTTATGGGACCCATTTAAACCTAAATTTCCCCCACCTAGAAATGTTCCACATTTTTTCAGGATATAAGGGATGGGTGATTAATCCTCCCCCACCAATTTCCATTTTTCAATTGAAATTATTTGTTCAGGGTCATTTCCTTTGTGGTATGTAACACCAGGAAGGAAAATAAGCAACTCCACTTGGTAAATGATAATCACATTAGAAAATAATGAGGAAGCAAAATCCGTATACCACAGTGATGAAACAAGACCACCCCTCTTTAGTAAAAATTCATGCAAAGTTTGGGGGAAATGGCATAAAACAAGAAAATCCTGTTGGCTGCAGGTGAACACTGTTCTGTTGACTCTTGGTTTTGTCATTATTGGTACAGTTGCTTTCATTTCTTTACAATCCAGAGGCTCAAACCCACCAAATAAACTATTGTTTCAACCAAATATGGCAGATGCTGAAGTCCACATGTGATCAAATTTGGGTAATACAAGCCTTGCAGGCAAAGATCTAGCTGAGCCAACAACTGAGGCAAATGATCCATAGTAATTGGTTAAATTGGAGGAGCTCACTACAGGCTAATGCTGGAGCTCCCACCTTAGTTACAAATAGTTTAATTATTCAAACAATCTCATATTTTATTAGTAACATGCACCCAAATCAGGCCATATGATTTAAATGCTATTTGCAACAGAATCCCTATCATCACCTATCTGAGCAAAAGCTTTGACTCTTGGGAACTTTTAGATTCAGCTACCATTATTTGGGCTTTAATTGTGCTAATCAGGTCCCGGCATTTTGCTCAAATTACAGAAGAATCATCCTTGCTAGCAGTGCACCCACAAAACCCCTTGATTTAAAAGATATTTGCAGGTCAGTCTCTTGACCTGGTGTTGCCTTCAAATTCTACATGCAGCTCAGCCTCATTTTAATACCATAGAGCTGCAAAAACATGACCGTCTCAATCCAAGAAGCTCTTCACCTGGGAAGGATACCCCTGCCCCACATCCTAGATGACATCACCCTAACTCAGGAGTTCACTACTAAAAATGACATCACCTCAGACAAAAGTTCCCCTGCCCAAGAGTTCACAGTTGGAGATTACCCACCCCTGCACCCTAAACAATTGTGAGGAGTCCCAACTACACCTGAGCTGGGAAATTCTCACCACCCATGAAAGAACCCAGACACCCTCAATTTTTCATGGACTAATCAAAGTTTCAAGTCCTGTTTTAAAGCATGAGACCCACAAAAATGAGTTATTCTCTAGACAGTGCAGTTTGCTTGGCCTGTGACCCAGCTTTCCTTGGTGATACTTGTAAAATTGTAATTTAATTTATGCCGCTTATGATTGTAATGCTACTTTTTACCATTAAAAATTACCAGTTTCTTGTGGGACCCAGCCCAATACCACAGCAGTGTGTCCAAGACTATAGTTAGCACTAATATCACCTCTAGTGTAAAGGGTGGCCTTACTGAAGTATCCATGTTGTTTTCTCTTAGGTAAAACAGAAGAATTCTGTGGGCTCCCTAATGTACTATTTGTTCCCCTCCAATCCCTTTCCCTACCCTTGTCATTATTCATCATCCATATTCTCTACACAATCTCTCCTACCCTAAGAGTGCCTGCCCCTCTAGACTTCCAAAATATTACATGGCAAATTAAATCCAAACCCAAAACCCCAGCCCCTTGGATATTTACACGGATGTTCAATCTATACATACATTAACTGAACTAGTGTCTCATGTATTGACTAACAATAACTGCTGTATTTGTAATCGCCCACATCCAACCTTTATCCAGCTCATATCTGGCACAGAGATGGAAAATATTGGGAAATTAAAACCTCTTCCAAACTGTCATTTCCCCTGTATCTGTGTTGCCTGGCCTTCATGGCCACTGGTGATTTTTCTCATGTTTCTTCCATATGTAGCACACATGAGTGACCTAATGAGCAACACCACACCGTCACTCTATACCCAACAGAAGTCACCGTCTTCCTCCAGCCCTGTTCTTTAGTAATTCTCAGCTACCTGAGGTGAATGACAATTTTCCAATCTAAAGATAATGCCCTAGAACCTAATTGTGGCCCCAAAACAAGGGAGATAATCTGTACTGCTTTGCTCTTCCACTACCCCTGTCACAAACAGGTATTCTGGCCTCTTTTGACCTCCCCAGTTATGTAAATATTACTTATTCTTCCCTAACTCAGCCAAACATTATTCAGATCCCACAGTCATACATAAAATACTGGTCTTTGCAATCCATTTAAGACTTGCTGCAGTGGCTGCAGGGACTATTGCTTTTATCCAGCTATTACAATCATTGACATCTAATTAGGGATTCTACAACTCTAGTATTTCATATTTCTAAAAGATAACAAACACTAGATTTGCTTAGTCAAGGACAGATAACCTTTGCACAAATGGATTTTGAAAATAGATTGGCTCTCGATTAAGTATTAGATAATCAAAGAGTTGTCTGTAATGTTAATACTTGTTGTGTGTGGATTAATAGTATTGGACAAGAGGCCACTCTAACTAAAAACCTGCACCATGAAATCATCACCATTGAAAGCATAAACCACACCTTTAGCACACTTCATAATTCAACCAAAATATTAATAGAAGCCCCTTCAATACCTGATTTTTTACTCCTTCTTAATGCCAAACAACTGGAGAGTCCTTCTACAAGCCAGCCTTGAGGGACTTCTCATGTTTCAACTTGATTTCTTCTTTTGACTATCATAATAAAATATCTTCTATGCCATTTAGATCAGTTTATGACCTCCTCTTTGTATGTCTCATATTTAGGCCAAATAATCAAGCTCAAACTGAGGTTAAGAATCAGGGGTTACTTGTAATATAGTTTCTTTGAAATGTTGTCAGCTCAGTTTTGAGGCCCTGGATGGAGGCCTGTCAGTTCCTCCTCTTGAGCAGCTAATTAAAGCCACACACCACAACTGTCTTATCAGGGTCTCACACACTGACACCTCTATGCACCTGTACCCTAATATCCTCAGGAGAAGCTACCAAATAACTAAGTACAGCCCCTATGGCCCAGAGCCCAAAGATTTATTAAGATTAGCCAATATAGAGAGCCCTTAAATCCTAGCTGACTCTAATTTGCCTGCTATACTTAACTGCTTCCCATAGCTTCAGCGTCTTGTTTTCCTCTCCTTAACTGCTCCCTGTGGCCCTGTGGGGCAGACTTCCCTTCTTTAGAACTATATGTAATAAGGATTTCTGCTTTTCAGGCTTCCAAATATTTTTGTATTGCTATAATCATACCTAATATCTTATAATTTTAAACATGCCCATATGGGGCATGGCTCTTTGGGAATCACCATGGGAATTTGAGGCATGCATTAAAATCAGATATGTCAATGCCCATCAGAAAAAACTTCTTATAGGATAAGAAGGTGGTTGAATCCCATAAGTAGATATCCTGTGTGCTCACTTCAATTGTCTACCTGGGCTGATGAAATGAATGGACAGTGGAGGCTACAGCGTGCACATATGGGCTGAGTTTAGACATAATTCTCTCACACCTTCTGAAAAACACAGCGCCAAGAACTGTTCTATCTACTAACAAGAGAGAAATTGAAGATGGCTATGGGGCAGATTCCCTGGGGGAAGATTTCACACATTGTTGACAAATAAAACTGATGAGAGTAGACTCTGGAGTCAAGAAGTGTGTCCTTGCAGGAACAGATGCTCTGGACTGGGCTGTGCTTACCCTGTGCTGGATGCAAATGCTCAAAATACTACTTTGTCCTTGGCACTGGACAGGTTAATCATAAAAAGTCTTGATGTAGATCTCTTTGCCTCTATTTTGCTTGATATTCACAGATGGGTGCCATCATTCTATTCTATTCTATTCTATTCTATTCTATTCTATTCTATTCTATTCTATTCTATCTATCTACCATCTATCTTCTGATGATTGAAGGAAGGTTGAATACTTTATGTCCCTTGAAAACTTTGCTTCTCTGTAGATTTCCCAGAAACAAATATATTCACTTATGCAAATAATTAATTAAGGCCATCTAGATCAAGAAATTTGCATTGGTCTTAAGAATAAAGAATATATTTAAACTTTTTTCAGATGTACCAATAATATCCTTGTCAACTTCTTTTAAAACCTAAAGATTACCATGCCAGCCACCCAAAAGCTTACAATGCAGTAAGATTAATTACATCCACAAAGTTGCACTACACTCACCACCATCCAGTCCCACATGATGCCTTCATACCAAACAGAAGCCATACATAGTTTATACACTTTTTCCCATTTCCCCTGGCCCCTGCTCCTGGTAACCTGCTTTCAAAACCATTCCATATCAACTTCCATAGTCTAAATACCCACCAGAAATAGGATCATGCAATATCTGTCAATTTTGGCAATTTATCTCTTAACCAATTTATCTTGTGAACATTTAAGTGTAGGATGCATACATATTTGACCTCGAGGAATTAATACTTCTGATAGCTTTTCCTCAAAAGAATGATATTCATTAGGCAACCACCTTAATTTCAGTTTTCAACCTCAAGCATCAGCCTAACCCAATGTGTGCCCATTCCACACACAGATTATTTACCTTCAGAGACCAGGGAACACTTGGTCACCATACTGGATTTGATATTCCACAGGCAGCTTCTGAGCTCGGATCAGTTTAGCACAGGTTCCCAGAACAGGCTTTAACTCTGCTCTGGTAGTTTCTTGAGCACCAAAGGCCTTGTTCTCCACTGGAAATTGTATCTCTTGCCATTGTCTCCAAATCTCCTAGCAGACTTTAATCACTACATCCAAAGGCAGATATTCCAAAAGCTAGAAAAAGAAATGAATGCAACAGAAAATAAGCATATAATAGAAACATATCCTGCAAAGTTAAAGCTTGTGAGAGAGCTTCAAACTTCTCTCTACTTAAGGGCTTTCTTACCTACTCTCTCACTTGGTTAGAAGCTTTTAGTTCACTGTGACTAGTAGTCAGATGACTACAAAATTAAGCAGGGAGGTGAGCTTCCACAAAGGAAATTAATGTGTGGAAAAATTAAGTTGATTCCATCTATTGGAGCTAAGGAATGAAGGGATGGTTCCTGTAAAGAAATCAGTCCTCAACCACACATCTGGAGTGTCCATTCCCCCACAGAAGAAACAATTTATTTCTTGGCATGTCTGTCAGCTTCACTTTAACTCAGATAGCCAGGCTGAGGCTCTCCACAAAGGAAGTAAACACACTAAGCTAGAGGCAACAAAAAATAAGCCAAAAATGTTTTTTCCCAGGACAGTGAAAAGGCTAATAGCAGCTGCACCATCACCTCATTCACAGGCAACAATTCTCACAAATCAGAGAATAAAGAGAAGTTAAAAGCCATCAGCACCAGTAGTCAGTGAAGAAGCTCAGAAAGTAGCTAGTTTCTTCTCAAATCTGGCACAACACCTCTGCCAACACTGGTAGCAGCCATTTCTCCTTCCAAGAGCCCAAATGGAACTCCCAGTGCTGTTTGTGAATCAGAATATGAAAAAATCACCTCACTCCCAACCCCCCCAAAAATCACTTTATCATTCACTTTGCAATCTGGCTGTGAACTTCCCATCACAACTAGAGGCACACAACACAGGATTTAAAAACAAGACCATGGTTGAAGCTCAGTTATGTTGTTGGTCCTATGAAGTCCTCTCCTAGACCCAGATCAAGATTAAAGATGGAGAATGGCCATAAGAGGCCAGGACTGCAGAATGAGACAATTCATTGTAAAATCTGTGGTGTCCACTTTAATTCAGAAATTCAACTCAAGCAATACATTTCTAGCCTGAAGCATAAGGATCAAGTTGCAGGGCCATCATTGAAGAAAAAATGCAGCTTCTGGGATACTTGCTTTCTTGAAAATGCATCAGTTGAGGGGAAAATCATTGGTTATTTTTCCAGGTAGGAGTGTGATCAGGCATAGAAATAAGATGGGATCTTTTCCTGACAGACTTGAAAACTGTGGTCTTCCTCACACGTCTGTAGAGAACTCTGAAACCTACTAGGCTGTATTCTAGTTTGGAATGAACACAGATGAGTGCAAGCACTTACTAGTGGATACCATCTTCTGTCACTGTCAGGGATCGTGTGCTATTTCAGACCCTAGGATGCATATATCCTGTGGTTCCTATTAGATCTCTTTTCTTGGCTGAATTAAACATTTGTGGTGCCCATGTCAGTGTTAGGAAGCCATGTAGTTTTGCATTTTCTCTTTAACAGAATAAAAGACAAATTATTTTCTTCCTTTCACATTTTACTTGAGATATTAAAAAGAAATAGAAAGTCATATCACACAGTGATGACTACCTGCTTGCTAATTTTGTTTAACTCATCTTGCAGCTTCCTCACCAGTGAGAGTTGCTAAGCAACCCATCTTAAAACTGAAAAAGAACTTGTTAAATCACCCATGTCAGCACCTTTCATGCATTTGGTGAGAAAATAACAAGCCCATGTATGTCTATGTAATCATCTTCTTCATTTTAAATCTCCTTTGATTGTCATGGTGCCACATCATTTGATGGGTCCCTGATGCAAAAATGTACAGAATATTTAAAAAATTATCATTGCACTGTGTGTCTTTCTGTACACTGACTATGATGCAGGTCATGCCCCATGCCTCTTTTTCAAGCTGATGGTATCCACAAGACTGGAATTTTTTTTTATTTTAAATTTTAATTTATTTTTAATTTACCTTTTTATCCCCCCCTCCCCTGGATAGTTTGCTTGTCTGTCTGCTCATTGTTTGCTCACCTTCTCCAGGAGGCACCAGGAACCAAACCCAGGACCTCCCACATGAGAGGTGAGTGCCCAACAGGCTGAGCCACTCCACTCCCCATGGGTTGCTATATCTGCTCACTGCTTATGGTGGTGGGGGCAGAGTATAGCTTGTAGAGGTTGGGGTGGCATCTAGCTCTTTTGTGTCTCAGAAGGTGGTGTCTGCTCATCTTCTTTTATGAGGCACTGGGACCTGAAAATGGGACCTCCCATGTGGTAGGTGGGTGCCCAAGTGGTTGAGCCACATCTGCTTCCCAGATCAGAATATTGTTTTTACCAGGGACAAGAGATATCCTAAAAGAACAAAATAAATAGAACTTTTTTTGGAGCATGTGTATGTGCAATATGGTAAAACATCTGGTGTGTGTGTGTGTTGTTTGTTTTCTTTTAATATGCCTTGTCAATAAAAGTACAAAAATTAAAAATAAAAATTAATTTAAAAACCCTGACAAGTGTTGTAGAGGATGTGGAGAAAGTAAGAGGAATGCTCATTCACTGCTGGTGGGATTTTAAAATGGTACAGGCTGCTGATGCTACCATGGATGACAATTTGGTAGTTCCTCAGGAAGCTAAGTATGGAGGTGTGCCCATGGTCACAGTGGCATGATTTACAACCATCACCTCACATAAAGAGGGATGGTTCCTAAAGAGGAAGAAGGAACCGAGTAAGGAGAGGGAACCGGGTCAGGTCCAGTGGGCCTGATAAAACCCAAAGCCTGCTGCCAGCCCATTGTGCCCTCACCCTGCCCAACCCCCACCCCTAACCCTCCCACCCCACAGAACACCACATTTTCCCTCTGATGTACATACTGCCATCAACAGGGATCCTGTACTGTTTCAGGCTCAAGGACTGCTTTATCCTGTGGTTCCCACTAGAACTCTATCCTTCAGCTGAATTAAAGATTTTCAGTGGCCAGTGTCAATGTTAGGAAGCCTCATAGCTGGGCATTTTAATCTCTTTAAGAGAATGAAAGATAAATTATTTTCATTTCACATTTTATTTGGAGATATTCAAAGAGGAATAGAAAGCCATGTCACACAGGTATCATGACTACCTGCTTGGTAATTTTGTTTAACTCATCTTACCACTTCCTCAACAATATGAATTGCTAGACAAATAGATACAAACAGAGAAAAGAGCTTTCTAAATCACCCATTTTGGCACTTCTTGTGCATTCTGTGAGAACACTGCATATGTATCTTCATTTTTAACCTGTTTTCATTTGCCATGATGACACATAACTTGGTGATGCCACAATGCAGTCAGGTACATAAGATAAAAGTAGTAATATTGTTTTAAAAAGTTATAGTCAGAGATTTGGCAGCCATTGGCTCCTTCATGGGCTGCCACTGCCCTCTATACTCTGCAGCTGAGAGAAAATGGTGGGTCAGAAAATCAGCCTCACTGCTGGTATACATGGGGCCCTCTGCACTGAGTACTGTATTTACTTCAACCACAAGAGATGGAGTGACCCCAATTTCAAAAACTGTCTGTGAGAGCCAAGAAAGAAACAGAAACTTGACAAGCAGAGAGCCAGGCTTTCCAAGTTACCAGATCTGAAAGGTGCCAAAGCTTTTCAGAAATTCTTCCTTGAAGAAACAGAGCTCAGTGAAGGAATTAGTCACCCAAGGTGAATATCAGAAGGCAGTGGAGCATTTGATGAATGCCATTGTCCTGGGTGAACAGACACAGCTGTGATGGCAAGTTTTACCATGAACTCTTCCACCATTACTGTTCCAGGTGCTTCTGTCTAAGCTTCCAACAATCTGTCAGAGAAATATAAGTGCTCAGAGCTTAACCAAAGATGATGTGAAATGAAAAGCAAATGTGGGGATCCTAAAATCTCTATTACATAATTTAATGTAAAAAACACTCAACTCAGATGATGAACATTTCTGGAAGAATAAGGGAAAGTGTGCTTGATATGGATTCATGTACCACACTGAAGCCTACTCAGTCTAATTTTTAAAAATTTGTCTAAATCCACTCTTCTGTCTTATTTATTTTTCCTAACAAAGAGTGTATTTTGATGAGGGCTTTTCATTTTATAAATACACAATTTTCAATTTATTGAAATTGAAATACCCTGATTTTTGTGTCTTCCTAAAATGTGCAATTAAAATGGCTGTACATGAAACAATACTTAAGCTAAAAATACCCAGTGTTCCATTTTGAAAGATAGAGGCAAAAAAATTATATGTATATGAGAAATATATATATATCAGGTAAAAACTATATATATATGAAAGATGAAGAATGCATGTTATAAAGCTAGTACATTTTGCTATACATCAGAAAATTGGTTGAGCACTTGATTGTTTATCCAATATGAGCATTTAAATCTTTTGAGAGATTGTAAAAATTTATAATGGTACAATGTGTCTTTCTGTTCACTGACTATGTTGCAGTGCCCCAGACCTCTCTTTCTTAGCTGGTATTCACAAGCCTGGAATAATTGTGGTATCAGGGGTAAGAGGTGTCTTAAAACAACAAAACAGAGGGAAGTTTTTTGGAGCATCTGTACCCATGATCTGTAAATGGTAAAACATCTCTGTATTTTTTATATGTGCCTTGTCCATAAATGCCCATGTAACCCACCCTGGGATGCTGAACAATGTAGCCCACTGTAGTGTCTTACCTTGAGCTTTATTCTTTACCTCTAGAAGCTTGAGAAGCTTTTTGTCCTTTCATTAGGCCCCTACTGCAGTGGAAAGACTTCAGTACATCAGGCCAGCATTTTGTCACTCACTTCCTAGCTGGACTGCCTATCTCTTGCATCAGATTCTTTAAAGGAATGTTACAAAATTCTTCATTCTTAGGTTATCATGGAAATCACATTTTCCTCTAGTTCTTGTACAGTTTTGGTTTTTACATTCATATCTCTGATCAACTTGGATTTTATTGCTTTTCAAAACTGCTATCTAGTTTTCTGTACACCATTTATTTAAAAGCCCCCTTTTCCCAGAAATGTGGGATATCTTTGTCACATACTAAATTTCCATACAGTGTTGGGATTATTTCCAGACTTTTTATTCCTTTCTATGGATCTGCTGGTCTCTTGCTGTGCTCGTTTATCATGTTTTCTTTATAGATACTTTATATATAGTATAGTTTTTACCTGGTATAAAAGTGTATAGTTAGCTTGCTCACCTTATCCCCTAATTACTCTTCTATTTTTCTGTTTCCTTAGCTCCAATAGATGGGATCAACTTAATTTTTCCATGCATATTAATTTGATTTGTGGAACCTCACCTCCCTGATTGCTTAATTTTGCAATCATCTGACTACTAGTCACAGTGAACTAAACACTTCTAACTCAGTGATACAGTAGGTGAGAAAACCCTTTAGTGGAGAGAAGTCTGAAGCTCTCTCACAAGCTTTAACTTTGCCGGACATGTATCTATGATATGCTTATTTTCTAATGCATTTGTTTCTTTTTCTAGCCTTTGGAATATCTGCTTTTGAATATAGTGATTAAAGTCTGCTAGAGGATTTGGAGACAAAGGCAAGAGATACCATTTCCAGTGGTGAACCTGGCATCTGGTGCTCAAGAAACTACCAGAGCAGGATTAAAGCCTGCTCTGGGGATCTGCACTAAACTGCCATCAAAGCTCAGAAGCTGCTTGTGGAATATCAAATCCAGTATGGTGACCAAGTGTTGCCTGGTCTCTGCAGGTAAATAATCTGCATGTGGAATGGGCTCAGGATAGGATAAACTGATGCATCTACCTCAGCAGCTGGTCTCTTTTTCTAGGGCATGTGGACACCTGCCTCCAAGTGCAATCTCATCACAGCGAGGGGGAGGAAATTTCTCACATAGCATCAGCTGGTTCTTCAGTTTCAGGTAGGTCTCCTTCTGTCTCCATGTTACAATATGCTGCTAAGACCAAAACTCACCTGACAACAGCCACACCACACCTGTTTTTCTCTTTGTTTTTGTTATAACTTCTCAATGCCCCCTGAACTTCAGAATGCCTTCTTTTACTTGGTGATGTCCAATTCTCAGAAATTTTTGCAGTCAAAAAAGAATAGATTATTTTCTACTGTATTTTCAGTAACAGGCCTTTTGGCAAACCTCAAAGAGACATTTTAGAAAAGAAGGAAGATTGAAAATCACTTCTTCTTCCTTCTTTTTAAAATATTTTTAATATTTTTTAAAAAGGTATTTAGATTACATAAAAGTTACATAAAAATATAGGGGATTCCCATATGCCCCACTTCCTACACCTCCCACATTTTCCCACATTAACAACATCTTTCATTAATTTGGTACATTCATTACAATTGATGAAAACATCTTAGAACATTGACACTAAGCATGGATTATAGTTTACATTGTAGTTTACACTCTCCCCCACACAATTTTCTAGGTTATGGCAGGATATGTAATGCCTTTTATCTGACATTGCAATGTCACTTAGGTCAATTCCAAGTCCTGAAAATGTCCCCATATTGCACCCCTTTTGCCCTTTCCCTGACTACAGCACCTCCAGTGGCCACTGTTTCCACATCAATTATATAAGTTATTCCATTACTATAATTGCAATATGTCTATAGTAGAATACCAATAGTCTACACAAGTCCATATTTTATTCCCCAATCCTGAGAATTCTGGGATGGTGATGCCCACACCACCTCTAATTGAGAGGGGGCTTTGATCCCATATGGCTGATAGATGGGACTCTCTTGCTTGCAGTTGTAGACTCAGTTCCTTAGTGTGGTGGTTGTCCATCATCCCATCCTTGTTAGTTGTCCTGGATGAGTTCAATGAACTGGAGAGTAGGTGTAGCAACTCTGCTGAAGCTCAGGGCCCAGTTGGCACATAGAGAGCCCAGAGATTCAAGACTCTTGGACATATACCTACCAACTCCAGCACCAACAATAGGTCCAAATAAAATGGACAGGAGAGACATGTGTAGAGAAGTCACATCAGAGTCCAACTCTGTCGCATTCAGGAGCACAAACTCCAAAGTAGGGCACACTGGTAAGGCACCAAACTCTGGAGTTATCTGCCATGACCATATCTGGGTGTCTTCAGAGTCCTCAGAAGCTCCACTAATTGGGCTAGTATCTACCTTTGCCATCTATGAGATCCTGCTGAGACGTGCATTAGCATTACTTCTCTGGTGACCTCCCAACTCACTTTGAAAATTCTTAGCCATATACACTCATTTGTCTTTCCTTTTACCCATTTTCTTCAAGGTCTTTTTCCAGTTGTATCACCAGCCTATGCTTGGTAGCATCCCTTGGTGCCAAAGAGGCTCATCCCCAGGAGTCATGTTCCTTGCTGGGAGGAAGGTAATGCATCGATATGCTGAGTTTGGCTTAGAGAAAGGCCACATTTGAGCAACAAGGAGACTCTCAGGAGGTAACTCTTAGGCACTCTACAACACTAGGCTAAGTTGCAAATTCAAGAGCAAAAGGCTCATAAGCCTAATTGTTAATATCAAGGGCCCTTCAGTGGTCCATCTTCTTCACTAGTCATTATCCCTGTACTTGGGGTATTGTTGCTGTTCCTCTAGAGATAGTGGCAGAGCTTCCCAGCATGGGAATTCAATACTCTTTCAGTTGTTG
>JAQZBX010004024.1:23826-62383 GCA_029593785.1 Cabassous unicinctus
GAAAAACATTAATAAAATAAAATAAAAAATACTTTTTTCATGTTTTGCCTTTCATCACTGTAATATCAGTTGTCCCGTATGTACAGTGGCATTTTCTTCCATTTCTTCCCCAGTGTCTTACTTTTTTTTATATTGTCTTCAAAGAAGTTTTAGGTCACAGTAAGGCTGCATACATAATATAGGGGACTCCCATATACCCAGCATCCTCCACCTTTTCCCTCTTCCTATTAATAATCTTTTTACAAGTGGATGGTACTTTTGTTACAACTGATTTATGAATATTGAAACATAGTTACCAACCATGGTAAATAGTTTACATTATGGTTTACATTTTAGACCATACACTTTTATAATTTTTTGATAAATTTAACATGGCCTGTATCCATCATTGCATGATCATTCAGAATACTTCCATTGCCCCCAATTACCCTCTTCAATCTCTTCTATTCCTCCCTCCCTCTCCCCTTGGGGCCCACAGTGACCACCAGGCTTCACTCCTTGAAGGACAAGATTCATAGACAATTGCATCTATGCTGAGGGCTGGACACATTAGTCTGTCCTCACCTATTAGGAACAGCTCATGCTCTCGAGAGACAACCCCCGACCCTCTGTTTGTGAACATATCGGGCCTCCTGAGCATGGGAGTCCAAATCCTTCCCACTCATCATTTGGGTCTCACCCCAGTGACACAGCACACTAAGAAAATGATCACTTGTTCATTCTCTAGAGTACTGTCCCAGGTTTGCCTGTCCCAAATGTCCTACCATTCAATACCATAAACCAGTAACTCTTCCTTGTCATTGCCAAAAGAGTTTTCTCAACATTTTTGTTTCATCCACATACTGACCTATCCCAAGTGTTCACCTAATCCCTGCCCCAACCCTCCTCCCAGTTCCTTGGACCATCCAAGCCATTCTCCCCACCCTACACCCCTGTCAAGCTTGCACTGACCAACCCAATGGTATCCCTACACCCCTGTCATATCTCTTCACTGCACACCTACTCACTTCCACTTTATCATAGATTTTGCCAGAATGGGCATTGACTCACAAGCTTCTACTCCCTTCCTATTTCCAGTAAACCTATCTTCCAGACTCTAGCTCTCTGAGTCAGTTTGATTTGCTTAATTCATATTAGAAAGGCCATGTAATATTTGTCCTTCAATGTCTGGATTGATTCACTCAACATTAGGTCCTCAAGATTCATCTGTATTATCCCATGTGTTAGTACTATATTCCTTCTTACAACTGAGTAATATTCCATTGTATGATATACAATATTTTGTTTACCCACTCATCTGTTGATTCACATTTGGGTTGATTCCAACTTTCGGCAATAGTGAATAATGCTGCTATAAACATTGCTGTGCATATATCTGTTCATGTCCTTGCTTCCAATTCTTCTGGGTGTGTACCCAGCAGTGGAATTGCTGGGTCATATGGCAGATCTATAGTTAGTTTTTTGAGGGACTGCCAAAATGTCCTCCACAATGGCTGGACCATTCTATATTCCCACCAGCAGTGGAAGAGGGTTCCCATTCTTCCACATCCTCTCCAACACTTGCAGTCCTCTGTTTTTTTAATGACCACTGGTTTAATGGGTGTAAGATGTTATCTCATTGTAGTTTTGATTTGCATTTACCTAATAGCTAGTGATGTTGACCATCTTTTCATGTGCTATTTAGCCATTTATATTTCTTCTTTGGAGAAGTATCTATTCAAATCCCTTGCCCATTTTTTATTTGGGTTATCTTTTTATTTTTGAGATATAGGATTTCTTTATATATACTGATATTGGGCTCCTATCAGATATATGGTTACCAAATGTTTTCTCCCATTGTGTAGACTCTCTTTTCATTTTCTTGAAAAACTCCTTTGAGGTGCAAAAGTTTTTAATTTTGAGGAGGTTCCATTTATCTATTTTTTCTCTCACTGCACATGCTTTGGGTGTGAAATTCAGGAAGACATTTCTTATTACAAGATCCTATAGATGCTTCCCTACATTATCTTCCAAGATTTTTATGGTCTTGGTTCTTATATTTAGATCCTTGATCCATCTTGAGTTGAATTTTGTATTAGGTGTGAGATGGTGTTCCTCTGTCATTCTTTTGGATATGGATATCCAGTTCTCCAAGCACCATATGTTGAAGAGGACATTCTCTCCCAGTTAAGTGGGCTTGATGGCCTTGTATAATATCAGTTGACTGTATATGCAGTCATCTATATCAGAGCTTTCAATTTGGTTCCATTGGTCAGTGTGTCTATCCTTGTGTCAATACCATGCAGTTTTGACCACTGTAGCTTTGTAGTATGCTTTAAAGCCAGGTAGTATGATTCTTCCAATTTCATTTTTCTTTTTCAATAGTTTTTTGGCTTTTTAGGCTACTTGGCCTTCCAAAGAAATTTCATAGTTTTTCCAATTCAGTAAAAATGCTGTGTTGATTTAATTGGGATTGCTTGTAACCTGTGTATCAGTTTGGGTTGGATAGACATCTTAATGATGTTTAGTCTTCTTATCCATGAACAGTGAATATTCTTCCATTTATTAAAGTCTTCTTTGATTTCCTTTAATAATGTTGTATAATTTTCTGTGTATAAGTCATTTACATATTTAAATTTATTCCTAGGTATTTGATTCTTTTAGTTACTATTGAATATGGTATTTTTTTTCTTGATTTCCTCCTCAGATAGTTCATTATTGGTGTGCACAAATGTTAACAATTTTGTGCATTTTTCTTATAACCTGTGATTTTACTGAACTCATAAGCTCTAGAATCTTTGTTGTAGATTTGTCAGGGCTTTATAAGGATACGATCATGTTGTCTGCAAGCAGTGAAATTTTTACTTCCTCCTTTCCAATTTGGAGGCCTTTTATATCTTTTTCTTGCCTCAGTGCTTGAGCAAGTACTTCTAACACAACATTAAATAGGAGTGGTGATAGAGGGTATCCTTGTCTTCTTCCCAATATTAAAGGGGAAGCTTTTAAGATTTCACCATTGTATATGATGTTAGCTGTGGGTTTTTCATATACACCCGTTATCATGTTCAGAAAGTTTCCTTCTATTCCTATTTTTGCACTGTTTTTATCAAGAGAGGTGCTGTATTTTGTCGAATGCTTTTTCTGCATGTATAGAGATGATCATGAGATGTTTTTTCTTTCAATTTGTTTATGTCATGTATTACATTGATTGATTTTCTTATGTTGAACCATCCTTGCATAACAGAGATGAAGCCCACTTGGTCATGGTGTATAATTCATTTGATGTGTTGTTGAATATGATTAGTAAGTATTTTGTTCAGGATTTTAGCATCTAGAGAGATTATTCAGTAATTCTCCTTTATTGTGGCATCTTTGGCTTTGGTATTAGTGTAATATTGGCATCGTAGAATGAGTTAGGCATTGTTCCTTCTACTTCTATATTTTGGAAGAGATTAAGCAGGATTGGTATTAGTTCTTTCTGGAATGTTTGGTAGAATTCATCTGTGAAGCCGTCTGATGCTGGGCTCTTCTTTGTTGGGAAGTTTTTGATGACTGATTCTATCTTTTTACCTGTAATTGGTCTGTTGAGTTCATCAGGTTCTTCTTTCATCAATGTAGGCTGCTTGTGTGTTTCTAGGAATTTGTCCACTTCCTCTAAATTATCTTTCTTGTTGGCATATAGTTTTTCAAAGTATCCTCTTATGATACTCCTTATTTCTGTGGGGTCAGTGGTGATTTCCCCTACCTCATATCCAATTTTGTGTCTTTGCATCTTCTTTCTCTCTTTGTTAGTCTAGCTAAGGGTTTGTCAATTTTATTGACCTTCTCAAAAAACCAGCTTTTGGTTCTGTTTATTTTTTCTAGTACTTTTTTATTTTCTATTTCATTTCATTCTGTTCTAATCTTTCTTATTTCTTTCTTTCTACTTCCTTTTGGGTTGGTTTGTTGTTCTTTTTTCTAATTCCTCCAGGTGTATAGTTAGGTGTTTGATTTTAGCTCTTTCTTCTTTTTTGATATACACATTTATGGCTATGAATTTCTCTCTCAGTAAAGCTTTTGCTGCTTCCCTTAAGTTTTTATCTGTTTTTCTTCCATTTTCACTCATTTCAATGTAGGTACTCATTTCTTTTGAAATGTCCTCCTTAACCCACTGTTTGTCTAAGAGTCTGTTGTTTAACTTCCATACCTTTGTGCCAAATCTTGTTATCTGTCCCTTACTGATTTCCAGCTTCATTACATGGTGGTCAGAGAAATTATTCTGTATAATTTCAATCTTGCTCTGTTCATTGAGAATTTTTCTGTGGCCTAGCATGTGGTCTACTTTGGAGAATGATCCATGCACACTCAAGAAGAATGTATATCCCACTGTATTTGGGTGTAATGTTCTGTACATTAATATTAGGTCAAGATCCTCTAATGTAGTATTCAGTCTTTGTTTCTTTCTTGATTCTCTTTCAATATGTTCTGCCTAATGGTGATAATGGGGTATTAAAGTCCCTCATTATAATTGTAGAGGAATCTATTTCTCCACTTAGTTTTTCCAGTGTTTGCCTCATGTATTTTGAGGAGCTATGGTTAGGTGCATAAGGGTTTATGATTGTTCTTTCTTCTTGAAAGATTACGCCATTTAGTAATACATAGTGTCCTTCTCTGTCTCTTACAATAGTTTTGCACTTAAAGTCTATTTTGTCTGATATTAGTATAGGTACTCCCACCCTTTTCTGGTTGTTGTTTGCTTGTAAAATTGCTTTCCAGGCATTCACTTTTAGCCACCTTGAATCCCTGGGTCTAAGGTGGGTTTCTTGTAGACAGCATATAGATGGTTCATATTTCCTTATCCATTCTGCCAATCTATGTTTCTTGACTGGTGAGTTTAAGCCATTAAAATTCAATGTTATTATTCTCAAGGAATTACTTACATTAGCCAAATTTTCTTTGGGATTAGGTATATCCTACTGCATTTCTATTTTCTTTTTGTCTTTTAGTTGTTCTTACACTGTCCTCCAACTTTCTCTCCCCTGCTTTTTCCTTTCAACCTGCAGAACTCCCTTTAATATTTCTTGAAGGGCAGGTTTCTTATTGGCTTACTCTCTTAATTTCTTTTTATCTGTGAATGTTTTGAACTCTCCATCATTTTTGAATGCCAGCTTTCCTGGACAGAGTATTCTTGGTTGGAAGTATTTTTTTCTTTTAGTACCTTGACTATTACATACCACTGCCTTCTTGCCTCCATGCTTTCAGTTGAGAAATCATCACTTAATCTTATTGAGCTTCCCTTATATGTGATTGTTCTCTTTTTATTTGCTGCCTTCAGTATTTTCTTTCTGTCTTGAGCATTGGACAGTTTGACAAGTATATGTCTTGGAATAGGCCTGTTGGTATTTATACTGTTCTGGGTGCACTGTGTTTCCTGGACATGTATGTCCATCTCCCTCAATAGGGTTGGGAAGTTTTCAGCCATTATTTTCTTCAACACTCCTTCTTTCCCCTTTCCCTCTCTTCTCACTCTAGGATGCCTATACTATATATGTTTGTGCATTTTGTGTTGTCATTCAAATCCCTAAGTACCTGCTGGATTTTTTCTTTTTACCTATCTGTTCTACTATCTGTGTGATTTCAGAAGTACTGTCTTCCACATCACTATGTCTTTCCTCTGCCTGTTCAAATATGCTGTTATGTGCTTCCAGGGTCTTTTTGATTTCTTGGATTGTGCCATTCATCACCATCATGTCTGTTATATTTTTATGTATGCTTACAATTTCTTCAGTATGTTCTCCCAGTGTCTTCATCTCTTCCTTCACTTCATTATGTTGGTCCATGATATTTGTTTGGGCAGCTTTGAATAGTTGTTCGATGTTCTGCATCTCTTCCTGTTTTGTTTTGTTTTTTTAGTTTGTTCATTGGATTCTGCCATGTCTTCCTGTTTCTTAGTATGGTTTGTAATTTTTTTTGCTGTCTGGATATCTTTTTATCTTATTGAATTTGTTCTGTTGAGCAGTTCCTCTCTCTACTCTAAACTTTTATTTGCTGCTGTTTTTGTGTGTTTGTTAAGTTTTCTATTTGACACTTTGTTCTTCTTCTATTTCCTTACTGCTTTCTATTTTCCCTTGAAGGAAAAAGATTAAGCCCAGAGAAAGCAGAAGAGGTAAGAAAAGAAAAAGGATAATAGTGATAATAGTAGTAAAAGTTAGAAAAGGGACCATATAAGACTTAGTAAAATGATTATTTAACTCATGTAAGTAGTGTAGACCAATAGGAATAAAAAGTCATGTAACTACAATGAAATGGGAAACCAAATAGAGAAAAATATATAGAATAAATTAAATGGCCAGAATGATGAAGAGAGAGGGAAAGAGAAAAGAAAGGACAAAAAGAAAAATTTAATAAAAGAAAACAGAATAGATGAGATATATATAAAAACCAGAAAAATTGAGGACGAAATAAAGGTGAAAAGTAAAGACAACAACAGAAAGCAGAAGATAGAAAACTGAAGGAATGAATAGAATTAGCATTGGTAGACAAAATCTGTAAACAAAGAAAATGGGAAATCAAGGAAGAAGAAGCACAGCAAAGAAGAAACAAGCCAGTAGTATCTAATTATAAATAAGGGGTGTTGGAAAGAGTAAAGAAAAACAAGAAACAAACAAACAAACAAAAAGAAACACACAAGCAAGCAGTCAAACACTTCTAAGGAAGAATAGTATTCTTTCTCAGGCCCCTGTGGTGCTTCTCAGGCTGCTGGTGTTCATCCATCAATTACCCTGCAACCTTCTCTCTGCAGGTTTTGAAGTAGGTTTTAGCAAGTAAATTAATTTAAAATTTTTAATAATATAACATTTTTTAGGAAAAATAAGGGACCCAAGAGAAGCTGATATGAAAATAATGTCTATGTTTTCCTGTCCTAAACTATCAGCTGGATGTTTGATATCCTGGTGGATCACTATTTGAAGAGGAGCAGGGAATCTGAACTAGAGACCTTGTATATTCAAGGCAGAAACTTCTTCCTTGATCTAAGCTTTCTCATTGGGTCAGTTAGCTCTTCAGAAAGCTATAAAGTCACTTTACCTTGTGCCAGATTGACTCTCCCAAGGCAGCAGGACTCAACAGCCTGTGTCAGCAGCAGATCCCTCTCCCCTTTCCCTGTCAGGTTCAGCTCCTTTTTGAAATTCAAATAGAACCCTGGTGACTGAATTCACTGCAGGTAAATGACCCTTGACCCCCTCTTCTAGACCACCCCCTCCTCCCAGGGGATCCTAAATAGTCTCTTGGAAGCTTATTCAGTGTTTCCTACTGCTGGCCTCCCTTAGTGGAGTTGAAATTTTTATAGTTTTCAGCTCAGGACAAGTCAATTGCCTGACTCTGCCCTTCACAGGTCAAGTTTCTCTATCCCAGGGTGGTTAGATAAATCAGGCTTCCTCAACAGATTTGCCTCTCCCCTCTGCCTGGTGCCACCTTGAGCCCACTGGTATGCTCCCCAAAGCTCAAAGGGGTTACAGACAACCATATACACAGAAAGGCAACCCCTCTGTGCCCTTTGACAGAACTATCCCACTCTTGGAAAATGCTCCCTCCAGTTGGGTGGCCAGCTTGAGTAAAAAGCTCACATAGCTTTTTGCTTTGATGTGGGGCTTAGCCATCCATGGTTTCCAACCATGGGGCTAAAAACTCAGTTTTATCTTGAGCAATTTAGCTCTTTGTCTAGGTCCCTCCAGATTGATGCCTCAAAGTCTCTACTCTGAGAGCTCCCAGAACAGCTCACTCAGGCAGGATCTTTTCCCCACTCAGTCATTTTTTGTGAAAGAAATGGTGAGCACCCACTTAACCCGATGCCATCTTGCTGCCCTTTTTTCTGCTTCCTTCTTAAGAACTAAAAAACACAAAAAATCAAAATGAAAGAACATAGAAAAGCCAATACTAAAAAGAGCAGAAATAAATGAAATAGAAAATAAGCATATCATGGAAACAAGTTAACTAAGTTATAATCCTGTTTTTAAATCTGTAAGTAAAATTAATAAGCCACTAGGTAAAACTGATTATGTGGGGGAAATTAACCAAATTAGGAATCAAAACAAACACATTCTCTACAGAACCTATTTTCAGCAACAGGACATGAAGACCTGAGTGAAATACTGAGGCCTAAAAAGTTGGAATACAGAGATCAAAATGCACCAAGTCTGAAAATGAGCTAGCAAAACTGATGCATACACATAAATCATGAAATATTGGAAATTTCTATCAGTTAAAGAAATTGAAGCCATTATTTTAAAAAAATCAAAATAACCTATCACAACTGACCAAAAATATTCCAGAAAGAAAACTACAGTCTGAGACTCTCAGGCTGATGAAATATTCCATTTAAGGAAGAAAACCATGCAACTTACACAAACTCTCTGGGACAGAAGAAAAACAGAGAACGTATTTCAGATTCTTTGATGAGACCAGCATCATATCACTGAGATCACATCATATCACTGAGATCACAATCTCACATTATGAGAAAAGATGATTACAAACCATATATTTCATAAATGGGGATACAAACAGTTGAAGGAAAAGACATAATTCAGCCATCTATGAAAATATAAGACATCAATACCAAGTAGGATATATTAAAATATACAAGGGTGTTTTTTTTTTACTTTATTTTTTACATTTAATAATTGAAAATATAAACAATTAAAAACTAAAAAGTAAACACAGATGAATAAATACATACATTTTTCAATTAAATGTACTGGACACAAATATTTTTTTTAATCAAACAATATGTTACACAATATATTTGGTTAATAGTAACGCAATCATACAGTGTTTGTCTTTTTGCATCTGACTTGCTTTGCTCAACATAATGTCCTTCAGGTGCATCCATATTGTCCTATGCTTTACAACTTCATTTCTTCTTACAGCTGCATAATATTCCATCATGTGAATACACTACAGTTTGTTTATCCATTCATCTCCTGATGGACACCTGGGTTGTTTCCAACTTTTAGCAATTGTGAATAATGTTATGAACATCAGTGTGCAGATGTCTGTTCATGTCACTGCCCTCAGTTCTTGTGTGTATATTCCCACTAGTGGTACTGCAGGGTCATGTGGCAAGTCTATATTCAACTTCTTTAGGAAGTGACAAACAGTCCTCCAAAGTGGCTGTACCATTCTGCATTCCCACCAACAGTGAATAAGTGTGCCTATCTCTCCACATCCTCTCCAACACTTGTAGTTCTCTGTCTTTTTAATATTGGCCATTCTGATAGGTGTGAAATGATAATCTCATTGTAGTTTTGAGTTGCAATTCCCTAATCATTAGTGATGTTGAGCATTTCTTCATGTGTTTTTTTGCCATTTGTACTTCTTCTTTGGACAAATGTCTATTCAAGTCTTTTGCCCATTTTTTAATTGGTCATTTGTCTTTTTATTGTTGAGTTATGACATCTCTTTATATATCCTGGATATTAAACCCTTTTCAGATATGTGATTTCCAAATATTTTTCCCATTGAGTTGGCTGCCTTTTCACCCTTTTGACAAAGTCAAAATCCTGTGAGGTGCAAAAGTGTTTAATTTTGAGGAGGTCCCATTTATCTATTTTTTCTTATGCTGCACATGCTTTGAGTGTAAGGTCTAAGAAACCACCACCTACTACAAGGTCTTGAAGATGTTTTCTTCTAGTAGTTTTATGCCACTGGCTTTTATATGTAGATCTTTGATCCATTTTGAGTTGATTCTTTTATAGAGGGTGAGATAGTGGTCCTCTTTCATTCCTCTGTTCATAGATATCCAGTTCTTACAAGGGTGGTTTAACATTCCAAATCACAAGAGATAAATGATTCCATTAACAGAACCAGAAAGGATAAAAACCATAGGAGCATGTTGAAGTGCAAAAAAAAACACATTTTATAAATATGAACATTTACCCATTAAAAGTTTTTTTAAAAATCTGTATTTCACACCCACTAGAATATAATTAGTTTCTGTGGAAGTAAATGTCATTTGAAAAGAAAACAGAGGATAATCTAGGGATGTATAACAGAGTGATTTTGGTGGTAGGTGAAGATTGTGGTTAATAGTATAAATATAAGAATGCTTTTCTTTTACAAAATGCTAAGACTATAGTGATAGACAGGAAATTACAACTAATGTAACTTATGGACAATAGTTAACAGTAATATTGTAATATTTTGCAGGATTGGTGAGATTTTTTTTCAATACTGAGGGAAAATAATGGGAGTATAAGAGGCTATGGGGTTTTTCCTTTTGGAGTAATCAAAAGTTCTAAAGTTGAGGTGATGACAACACAACTCTGTAATAAAAATGAGAGCCACTGAGTGTACACTTTGAATGGATTGTAGAAATGATGGGACTGTATAACACAGCGAATCCAGTGGTGGATGATGGACTGTGGTTAACAGGACAAATATGACAATGTTTTCTCCTGAATGAAAACAAGTATATAATTCTAATATAAGGTGTTAATAACTGGATGGATTGGGGGAAAATACACCAAAGGTAAGAAAAAGGCTATAGTTAGTCATATTTTGATGATGGTCTTTCATATTTTGTAATAAATGCTCCACAACAACCCAGGGTGTTGGTGATGGGGAGATGTATGGGAGTCTTGTATGATGATATGCATGTTTGGTTTGCAAATTTACAAATTTTACTCTGCATATACTGTTTATGTATGTTCATGTATAAATGGTATACTTGAATAAAATTTTATTTAAAAAGTGACAAGTGTTAGGGAGTGTACCAGTTTTATATGGTTTATGAATTCCAAAAATAGATATTGGATTTTGTTTATAAACTGGTCTGTACCTGGGCATGATTAAATTATGATTAGGGCTTTGATTGGGTCATGTCAGTAGGATGTTGCATCCCCACCCCTTGGTGGGTGGGGATTTACAGATGAAACTACCTGGCGGAGCAGAGTAGTTAGTTGGAGTTTTGATGCAGAGTTTTGAGCTGGAACCCAGGAAGTGAACACACAGGGGAAGAACACAGAATAATAGAGATGGCTTCTTAGACACTGAAGAAGCCCTGGAGAGAGAGACAGTGCCATTCACCTAAGAGTCTACTGTTGGCATTGTGGAGAGAGCACAGCAGCTGAGCATAGAGAGAAATGAAGCTCCAGGAAGAAATGAACCCAAGAAGCCTGAACTCTTGACAGCCATCTAACCCCAACATGTGGCAATAGACTTTGGTGAGGCAAGTAAATTATGCTTTATGGCTTGGTAACTGTAAGCTTCTACCCCAAATAAATATTCTTTATAAAAGCCAACAGATATCTGGTATTTTGCATCATGATTCCTTTGGCTGACTAATACAGAGAGCATGGAGAGAAATAGGAACTCAGATATTTGCACACCAACATTCATGGCAGCACTATTCACAATTGCCAAAAGATGGAAGCAACCCAATTGGTCATCAACTGATGAATGATTAAACAAAAGAGGGTATATACACACAATGGTAGGTTATTCAGGTGTATAAAGGAAGAAATTCTGCAGGGTAAATGAAGATGGAATGCCCTTTCCATTAACCTGAGGCCCTCAATGAGAATGGGTTGGTCTGGCCAGCCACCTGAGCCTCATAAAAACAGGATGCTTGGATGTAAGCATTGAAGGGGCACCTGCAATAAGAATCAGGAGGTCTGGTAATTGTTATCTAGTAACCCTTGTGACCCACTGTTGTAACCTTATAAAAGGTGACCATTTCTGTTAGGCAATGTGGAGTAGGGTCCAGGGCAGGGCAGGGCAGTGCATAAAACAGCACAGAGTACCCCCCAGCTGTCAGGCCACTACTGGATTTTGAAAGTGATAAGGGCAGAGCTTTCCCCAGCCTGCCACCACTGGATTCTTTGTATGAGTAAGTAATAAAGGCATGAACATCCACTGGGGTCCCATGTGGTCTCTCTGGAATATCAAATTATTTGTTTGGGCTTGACCATCTGCATTAGAATGGGTGAAGATGGCAGGCCAATGTCTCCATCTGCATGAAAATTGATGTAGTTGAGAGGATATTCCAGAGTAGGCAGGATATTCTTGTCAGCAGGATATTCCAGAGTCTCCTAATGGTATAAGAGCCATGGACAGCATGGCAGTCCTTTTATTGGAAGTCTGCAAAGGGAATCTCACCCTTTATTGAGTAATCTGTGAAGGGAATCTTGCCCTTTTTTGGGAATTGTGTGGACGAAAAACCTGGGATGACGCCATTCCTCTATGTGGTTGTGTTTGACCTTATCAATCTGCTTGTGCCTAGAAAATCAGATTTGGGGTCCTGTATGTGACTCAGACTTGGGGAATGCCCCACTTATGCCTGCAGGGTTAGTATAGTTAGATAAGAATTTAGTACAGTTAGAAAAGAATGTAGATGTCTTCATGAAAAAGAAAGAGTATTTGGCCATGGCTGTGACCACCACTTGTCTCTTGTTAGCCACCTTGGGAAATTGCTCCAATAAACAAGGGCTGCTGAAACCCATGCAAACTGAGTAAAAGAGGGTATCAAAAGAAAGCTTAGGCTAGGCAGAAAGTATCGCAAAAAAAATTGGAGGAGACACAGGAGCAAGTGCAGACTTTGGTGTGCTGTTATGCACCCCTAAAGGGGAGAAAGTTTACTAACCCCTTGTATTAGCCAAAGGGGTGTTAATGTGAAATACCAAAAATGTGTTGGTCTTTATAAAGGGTATTTTCTTGGGGTAGAAGTCCACAGATACCAGGCCATAAAGCATTAAGTTTCTTCTCTCACCAAAGTCCATTGCCACGTGTTGGAGCAATACAGCTGCTGATGTTTGCCAGGGTTCAGGCTTCTTGGGTTCCTCTCCTCCCAAGGCTGCATTTTTCTCTGGGCTTAGTCCCTCTGCTTCCTCCAAAAAGGTCAGCTGTAGATTATCAGGTGAATGGCTTGCTTCTCTCCTCCTGGGGCCTTCTCTCCAAGATCAAAACTGCTTCTCAAAAAACCTGCTTCCTCTATCCTTTGCCTTGCCTTTTATATTTGATTCCCCCACCCACCAAGGGGTGGGGCTCAATGCCCTACTGACATGGCCTAGTCAACAGCCTAATCATAACTTAATCATGCGCAGTTTAACAGATCAGTTTACAAACATGATCCAGTTATATTTTTGGAATTCCTAATTACATTAAATTTGCCAACAGCTACACCACTAAAGGGGAGAAACTTTGCCAAAGCACAGATTCACTGGGTAACAGAACAGCAATGGTGGGAGCCCCAGAAATGGAATCCCATTTCTGACTCAGACTCAGCCAATAGTGAGAGGAAGAATATTTCTAATGTGATATAACCCAGAAATAGAAACTGTTTCTGAAAATGAGCTTGCCTATTACAGGAACACTGATTCCAGAGGAAATTTTGAAAGCAGTGAAAATCAGATGTGGAATGATAGAGAGTTTGGAAACAGCCATACCAAGGGAGTAATAGTTTGAGTCAAATTAGTCTGTTTGTGTGTTGCAACTCTTTTTGTGTTTGTCTGTTCCAAACAGGATACAGAAAGTGCAGAAGGTGCAGGCAAGAGGAATTTTGGGGTTTAAAGCTAAATCATAAAATCAGAGTGAAAATACATAAGACAAGGCTTGAATAAATAAAGGAATGTGTTTTTTAAAGGTGCAGAGGACACCTCAATCTACATATTAAATTAGAAGATCATAAAATAATTGAAAGTCATTTTTTCTGTGCTGCTGAAGTAAAATCCCTGGTAATTAACATTATCACAGTGGGAGTATAGAAGTAAGAAGCCAAGTAAGTTGTTTGATGTGTTAAGCATTTAGGAAGTGTATGAAAATTAAGAGAAACTTCTTTCTCTTGCAGTTTTGAACTCTTGTAGCAGCAGGCAATATCTGTATATGATCAGGTGTACCAAGGACATTTCAGGTGTTGTCTCAGGGATATTTACATAGCCCCACATTGTGTACTAATCTCTAATGATTTGTTTATGCTTATGTGTTAATCAGGGGAAATTGTGCATCAGAATAGGAGGAATCACCCACTCCAGCAAGCTGCTTTTAAGAAGTAAAAAGGGCTCAAACAGTTAGGGAGGAGCAGTGAACACTGACTTACCCTGTGAATTGGATGTGGCCAGAACCAATATTGGCTGTGGGTAGGGTTTGTGGCAAAGGAACTTTCCAAACAGATGTCCCTTGGGTTTTAGAAAAGCAACTCTCTACAACATACCATGCCCTGTTACAAGTAAAGGGCTTAATCCATTAATGTCCGGTCATTCAGAGGACTGCCATTCCCATCCAGGAGTGGACTGTAGTGCTAGAAATGCAATGACCTCTTGTGGGACACTGTGGGGGGAAAAGATCTGTGGGACACCCAACAGCAAGTAGAACCCAAGAAATGGTAGAGTGTCTCCATAGGAAAAGTGGACATCATGGCTACCAGAACTTGTGCCTAGCCCAGCAGTTCCAACAGCATCGTTCTCACTCCAATGGCTGTGTACCAGATGGGACAGTATCTCATGTAGTCTTGAGCTATGGATGAAAAGGAGTTAAGGAATCACCATCAGGTGTGACCTTTGCTCCATTTGAAATGCTAATAACATACTGATATGCAGGCATTTAGATTACAATTTAAAGTGCCAGCTGCCTGATGGATTGGAAAACCCAAGGGGGGATACCTTGGAAGGCTTCCCAGAGGAGGTGCTGAAAAAGCCAGGTGGGCTTAGAAGCCTTCCAAGCAGAGGGAATGGCATGTGCACAGACCTGGGTGGACAGAGCCAGAAGGGGAAGTAATAATGATGTGTTGTTACCTATGCTTCAAACTATGCAAAGTGGAAAAAAATGATGTCATTTGGCCATGGTATTGGCCCTTGCAGATTCACTGGTTGGAAATCTTAAGCTACCTAATGTTACTAAAGGAAATTTAGAGAATTTAGAAGGGAGAAAAGTATGGAACCCAAATTGTGTAGCATTATTGTTCACTGTCTTCAAGGGCCATACTATATTTAGCCTTCATTCAAGTGTTGAGAAAATAGATTGACAGATAGATTGGGAGTTAATGTAAAATGAATGTAGGGTATCTGCTTGGGGGAGATGGAAAAGTTTGTCCCACTATAAAATGGAAGAAAGAAAGAAAGCAACTAAAGAGACAATGACATTAAAGGCAAGGCATGACCCTGGACGAGATCTAACAAAGAAGCAAAGTTCAAAAGGATGATATTGAACATATAAAGAATTGGAATATAGACTGGAAGCTTTGTATTAAGGTTGATTGTAAATCTTTGGAAATGAATGGAAATGGTGAGAGCACATCATGGTGTTTTTCACTGGCAGAGCTGTTATATGGATATGACAGTGGTTGAAGGGGAAACCCTATGGACATGGATATTACTGGAAGGAAAATTTTAAAATATAACATAGGACTAGTGAAACCTTATGTGAAATGTAAATAAAGGTGATATTGCATGTACTGAATGACATTGATTGCATGCTTTGTGGTACCTTATATTGTTACTGTGGACTTGGGGTACACTATATTAATGCCCTAACTGTTTAGATAATGCTGATGATTTAATGGGCAGATTGCACAGTGGAGTGTAGGGTAAATGAAGATTGAATGTCCTTTCCCTGGACCCAAGGCCTTGGAATAAGGATAGGTTTATCTGGCCGGCCACCTGACCCTCATAAACAGGGGGCTTGGATGTAAGCATTGAAGGAACATGTGCTATAATTGTCAGGAGGTCTGGTAATTTTTAACTAGTAACCTTTGTACCACTGTTGTAACCTTATAAAAGCTGACCGTGTCTGTTAGGCAGTGGGGAGCAGGGTGCTGAGTACCCCCAGCCGGCCACCACTAGGTTCTGTAAGTGATAAGGGCAGGGCATCCCCTGGCCTGCTGCCACTGTGTTCTGAGTATGAGTAAGTAATAAAGGCATGACTGTCACTGGGCTCAGGTGTGGTTTCTCTGGAATATTGAATGAGTTGTTTGGGCTTGATCACCTGTGTTCCAATGGATATAGATTTCAGGTGAGGGTCCCTACCCGTGCTACAAGACCTGATGCAAGAGACCACATGGATTAATCTTGAGGGCATGATGCTGAACAAAATAAGCCAGGTACAAAAAGACACATATTGAATGCCCTCAATGCTTTGAACTAATTACCAAAAGTAAATTCTTAGAGATAGACTCTAGAATATAGGTGTGGCAGCTGAGATTATTTGTGAATTCCAAAAAGAGATTGTTTTTAAACTGGTCTGATCCTCTGGGTGTGATAACCCTTTGATTGTATTAGATTCAGCTGAGACATCTGATTAAATTATGTCAAGATTAGGACATTTATTCAACCATGTCATTACAGTGTGGCTCAGCATTGAGTCCCAGCCCCCTTGGTGGGCTGATAAAACACTTACATGGAAGTAGATAAACACAGAAGAAGAACACATAAGAGAGACATCTCATAAAACATTGCAGAGGCCCATGGAAGAGAGATGACCCTGATAGTCTACAGCTGACCTTGTGAAGAGAACAGAGCTGCTGAGCCCAGAAAGTAATGAGCCTTGGGGAAAGAAACAAGCCTTTTTCCAGCCTACAGCTGAGAGCAGAAGAAGCTGGGCCCACAGAGCCTTAAGAACAAGAAGGAAGACTGAACCCTCACAGATAACACCTACCATCTTGTTTCAACACATGGCAACAGAGTTTAGTGAGGAAGTCATCTTGATTGGACTCTTTAGGGCTTTGTGACTGTAATCTACTACCCCAAATAAATACCCTGTATAAAGCAAACAGATTTCTGGTACTTTACATATACACCCATTTAGCTGACTAATAGGTTATCAGGGGATAGATTGACTCAGATAGAGAATAGGCAGCTAATGCTTAATTTGTACGGAATATCTATTTAGATTATTATAAATGTTTGGAAATGAAAAATAAGTAAAAACCAGGGGTAGGGGATGGAGTATATGGGAATCCTCTGTACTTTCAGTGTAACTCTTTTGTAATCTAAAACTTCCATAAAAATAAAGTTTATAATGTGAATTTTTTTAAAAAGTGAAAAACTTAACACAAGATTAAAGAAGACAACATCCTTGAACAGATGAAGCTGGTCTAATATGAACCTATGGTAATCACCATACTTGATACAGGATTTTTGGGCAATCAGTTTTTGCCTGGAATCAGAACCAGACAAAGAAGCCTGCTCGCACCACTTCTATTCTACCTTGTACTGGAAGGCAGTCAGGCAACAGGGCAACTGAAAAGAAATAAAAATGTCAGATATTTGTGGATGCTGCTATTACATGAATGGAAAACCCACCACAATCTACAAATATTATAATCAGTAAGTGAATGCAGCAACATCTCTGGTATCAGCTCAACAAGAAAATCAACATTGTTGCTGTACACCAGCAACAAACAACTAGGATATAAAGGGCAATACCAGATGGGGGGAAAATATCAACCAAAATGAACCCATAAAGGATTAATTTATAAAATACCTAAACTCAGTAAGAAAATCACAAATGACCCCACAGAAAATGAAGTGAGTATATGAAAAAAAAAGAAACACAGGGGCTTATAAACATTTGGAAAACTGACCGGTAGCAGGAAGTGTAAAGTCCAGGGCCTGGGGAGGGTGGGATCCCAGGACTAGAGGGAGGAGACAGTGGGGGTGATCTCTGGTGCACTAAGGCAGGTGACAGAGCCTCTCAGCTTGCCCCTCCTTCCAGGGCACAGCCACCCCACAGGACTCCCTTCCCGACCCTCAGGCTAGGGAAGATTCTGAATGCCCCATTCTTAAGTCCTGCCTGTGACAACACTTGGAGGATATTTCTACCCTTCCAAGACTCCTTTGAGATAACTTAACTTGTGCAAGAAATACATTGTGAACATGTTCAATAGTGAAGCAGATACACAGAGTATTTTCTGTTTGAATACAGGGTTTGGGGATTCATGGAACAACAGGCTGAAACAATGGAGGATTGTATTGTACTTGATAAAACTGAGGAAGAGGACTCCCTGCATAATCACACCAACAAAGCATGTGCCCCAACTGCCTGGGATCCAGCATGAAAACTTTCCATCTGAGTTAATCTGATGGCAGGATCTCCCTCTGCTCTGTGGGTCACTGTGTCCTGAGGCCAAGGGTGTTGAATTCATAGATGAAGCATTTCATAGAAAGAAATCACAAAACCTAGAAAACTATCAATGGCAAAAGTGCTGGAAATGGGAAGAATAGATAGGCAGAATTTTGACTGAGTGCATGTTTTAAAAGAACCAGAGAAAAACCTCACCAGGAGTTCACCAAATAGAATACCTAAAGTTTTATTTGAGGGAAATAAGTACTTTTAAATGTGTGGAAACAATCTTTTCTTGCTTCCATTTTTCCCCTCAATCAGAACCCCAAGTCTATAACTTCCATAGACTTGAACAGTTGTTTCTTAGCATTGCAGAGGCAAGGTCTATAACCCAATATTCTTTCAGCTTTACCTAGACAGTGAATAAAAGAAAATAATCAGGAGGAAAACAGGAGACTGGCAATTTTACAATTAGCTTTTTGTGATACTGGGAACCATGACAAGAACTCAATAGAAAGAAGACTTGGAAATCTGAATGTCTATGTGCTTCAGGAGACTATACACAATTAAAGCTTTTATTAAGGAATTTAGCTGCTTCAGGCAATGTACAGGGTCTGGGAATAGAAATGTGGGAAAACAGGTATTATTCTTGCCTTAGGGAAGCAGAGGGAGGTGGTGAACCACTGAACACACCAGTATGTCTATACTGGAGAACTGTGATACATATCAGGGAATGCCAAGCTGTATGTTGATAGATGACTTCCTGAAGGGCTAATATTTAAGCATAGCTTTAAAGCAGAGTTTCCTAACTTTTTTGTTAAATGGATCCCTTTGCTAGCCTGGTGAAAACCATGGATCCATTCTCAGAATTTAGCAGCAAATAATTTTATGACACTCAACATCAGTATGTCATTTTTTTAAAGGTTTATTTACTTATTTATTTCTCCCTTCCCCCTCATTGTTTTGCACTCACTCTCTGCTCTCTGTGTGTTTTTCTGTGTCTGCTTGTCTTTTTTTTAGGCAGCACTGGGAACTGATCCTGGGAGCTTCCAGAGTGGAGAGAGGCTGCTCATTTTCTTGCGCAACCTCAGCTCCCTGATTTGCTGCATCTCTTATTGTCTCTTTTCTGTGTCTCCTTTTGTTGCATCACCTAACTGTGCCAGCTCTCTTTGTGGGCCAGCATTCCTGCATGGGCCAGCAATCCATGTGGCCCAGCACTCCATGTCAGCCAGCTCTCTGCTCAGGCCAGCTTGACACATGGGTCAGCTTGTTTTCTTCTAGAAGGTCCCAGGAATCAAGCCCCGGACCTCCTGTATGGTAGATAGGAGCCCGATCACTTGAGGCACATCCACTTCCTGACATCAGTACGTCTTTAAATTAAAATTTTCAATTCAAGCTCATGGACCCCCTGAAATCTTCACAGATCTCTGGTTAAGAACCACTACTTTAAAGACTCAGAAGCAGTCAGCACCCAGAAGAAGGAAGATGAAAACAGCATTTTGTTAATGTAGAGTAACCCAAGGAAAGCTCTGAGGCAGGATATGGGAAGACCTGAGAGGGTATAAACATGCCTGGGGCACTGTGACTGAGGACAGGAGTGTTCTGTGAGGAGATTGTCATTGCTGTGCTCCTACCAGCACCCATTCTCACCTCAGCTAATCCACTTGCCTATCACTGACCTTTGGCATAGTTAACAAGCAGCTTTCCAGTCCTGGGACATGAACAACCCCAGAGCTCAAACCCACACCTCCCATGTATCTCACCCCAAACCTGTGGCTGGCCCCACATAATAAACTCACCAAACCCAGCACTCTGGGATACCAGTTCTTTTCCTTTCCTCAGGCATTTGCTTTAAAATAACCAATCCTTGACTCCCACCAGCAATCTCTAAGTTCCACCCATGGACAACAAGAAAAGCCCAAGCCCAAGGGTCCCTCCAGCTCTGCCTGTCTGCACCCATCTTTCTGGTTTAGCTCCCTGAGCCAATAGTACTCCTGTCAACCCCTCAGGCCCCTCCACCTCTCCAAGCAACACATGTCTTACACAGGCATCAGGGCCCTGATTTCCCATTTTGTGGCAAAAGATCTACTCCTGATCTAAACTTAAGATCCAACTTAACCAATTCAGAATTAGTAGCACAGTGAACAGGGTGGGTTGGTCACAACCATGGTGACATAAGGTCTTTTGGCTGCTCTTTCCTGATGATCTGGATCTCCCAAATGGCTAACACTCTCTGGGAAAGGTCCAGGACTTGCTGATGTCTGGGGACACTGCTTTGTGCTGCTGCCTGTGGGATCTGCTGTTGTTGCCTCAGCTACCCAGCCCAAATTGATGGTCCTGTAGATTTGAATCCTCCCAAGTAACCATAAACGGGCAGCCCTAGTAAAGCAAAAGTAAAACCCTGTGGTTTCTAGTGCTTCCCCAAACGGGGATGAATGGCATTTGGTGACACTGACACTGAGCAATCGACATTTGGTGCACAACCAGGGCCTTTTGGCGATTCTGACAGTAGGAGCCCAGCAGCTTAAGAGTTGCTTTATGGTACCTCATTAAAGATATGGGTGGAAAATGATATATGAAGAAAAGCTCAACACAATAGTTATTAGGAAAATGTAAATATGAACCAAAATAAGAAACCACTACAACTTATGAGACTAGTTTTTTAAAAAAGAGTATACCAAATAGTGACATGAATGGAGAACATTGTTCACATTAATGCAAAACAAAACAATACAGCCAGATTGTAAGACAGTGTCAGTTTCTTATAAACTTACCAAATGACCTTGTAACCTCACTTTTACCTATTTATTCAAGAGAATTGAAATTATTTTCACACAAAATCCTTTGTACAAATATTGAATAAGCTTTGTTCTTGGTCACCAAAAACTGGAAAAAATAAAAATGTTCATCAACAGGTGTAAAAAAGAGACAAGGAGAAGAGATTGCTGGGTAATATGGGGACCTTGGTTACCCCTCTCATCCCAGGGGGATAAAGAAGAGGCAATTAAATAGTAACACTAAAACTTCAAAGCCTTCTATTTACATAAAATAGAAGAGAGACATACTCATCCACTGCTGGCCTAACCTCCAAGGATGATGCCCAAGGGCAAACAATTCATGAGACCTGATTTTTACTTAAAAGGATAAGATGTAATGGGGAGGGCATTTCTTTGAGCTTTCAGATAGACTACTCTTGGGAGTTCATTCCCAGGGAAAACCCCTTTGATATACTCATGGAACAATTTTTACAGGGAAATCCCTAACCTCAACTTACCAGGCAGCCTTGCTCAACCAAGGCCCCTACTCTCAGCAAGATTAGGGACCAGGTGGAGATATTGGAAGGACCTTGGCATTCTCAGATCAGTCACAGATCCTGGCTTATCAGATCCATGTAGCCACCCTAAATGGGATCACACAGCCACTTTCCTGGAGTACCCGCTTGACTCCTTCTTCTGCATACGAAAGGCCCAGTCCCCCATCCCACAGGAATTGTGTCTAATGGAACAACTTTTATCAAAAAATGACACCTATTTTTGGCCTCTTTTGCAGTTTCTTTTCCCATTTTGGGATGCCTGAGTCACTATATAAAAATCTGACCATCTTGCTGGTGGGACCAAAGGCAGGTGCCTAGTTGATAGTCCCAAGGGAGCCCAGCCTTACAGGCATCCCTCCTAAGGAATAAGACCAGTGAGTGAAGCCATCAGGGCTTATGAAACCTGACCTGACACCACCTGAAGTCCATCTTGCATCCCCAGTGGGCACCACATTGAGCAGAAGAATCACCTAAGTGACCAACTAGTATGATGGGGAAGATGGGTAATTCTACAAAGCTAATGCTAAAAATAATACAAATGTAAAAAAAATTTGTCATGTAGTTACTATAATAGCTTATTAATTTGTCCATTATACATTTGTTCTCTTGAAACATTGAGATATGGAAGAAAACTGAGGTCCATGCATATATATATTAAATAGGATGTCTCTACACACACACACACACACACACATATATCACATGTACATATATATTAGTTACTTAGAACATTTCAGTAAGTTTGCACATGAGGAAACATTTGCCAGTGATCATCTCATAGAAATTAGAATGGGGAGGTCATAGAGGAGTGAATTTTAATTTTGACTTTATACTCTTTTCAAAGCATTTTTCTGATAAAGATCATTCCTTTATCCTCCAATCCATATTCTTTGAAGACACCCTAAGTGTCTCTGATCAGTTTCTTGGTTTCATTAACTGCTAGATATTTTCACAGATATTTCTCTAGAATGGGGACTCTTTCCTCTCAGTTATGGGAAAGTATTATCTGAGTGAGTTTTCTGATAGAATAATCTGTCAGCCAGTGTTGGTTTGATTTTGATTTTGTTTATGTGGATCCTTTTCTGAAGTTTACCTCATTCCCTACTTCAGCAAGTAATTAAATTTGGGACACTAGTGACAGAGTATGCATTTCTAGAGAAATATTATATTCATTAGACCACTGAACCAGTCTGAGAGTCAACAAATAGCAATCATTTCAAGGGTTCCATTTAAGAAAATTGTAAGTACTCAACTAAAACTTCCAGGTTTCCTTAATGGCATTAAAAGCAATTCCACCCAAATATGAATTGCCATAAAATTCACTCATGATTTTAAAAAAATAAGTGTGCATCAGTGATGTTGGTGAATGTGGAAGTTTGTTGTATATGGGAAATTAAATTTTGACAACTTTATTTTCAGCAAATTGCTTGTAGACAGTGTGCTGTGTTCAGTAATTGTGATAAAACTGGCATTGTAGAGGAGACAATTCTGTAGATGCAAAGATACATCACCTTTCCCTATAGAATCCAGTGTTTAGGAGGACTGGCTCACTTATTCTTAGAATTACATTCACGCATTCACATTCTGCAAAAATTTGAAGTAAAATAATATAAAACTAGCAATGTGCATGATTTCATTTCTCTGTTTTCACAAAAGGTTCAGTTAGTTTCTTAGTACCTTTTGGAGCCAGGAACCTCACTTATTGTTGTATTCCATTCCATTTAAGTATAGTTTAAAGTGATATTTTTTCCTTTTATCAATTTTCCCCTGGAATGTTGTTTCCACCCACACACAAAACCCATATTTAGCAGTCTAAGAGGAGTAGATGAATGCAAAGAGCCCTTCCATGGGCCCAGTTTTGCCTCACATTGAGCACTTGGACATGGGGATAATTACTGAAACTCTCTGTGTTTCTTCACCTGACAAGGAAGGAAAAAGTTTAGCCATTGGCTTTAAAGTTCCTAGTTAAAAAAAGATATATCCTTTTTAAACTATTTAAATCCACTGTTTAAAACTGTTTAAAGCAGAGAATCTTTGATTGGAGGCAGGTGCAAACCCTGGACCTCCAGCCTCCTCAGCAACGTCTATGTTGGCTGCGCTCTGGAGAATGTCTCTGATGCCCACTGGATTTTCTTCCTGTGTCACATTTTATCATTTTTCATATTATGCATTTATGTAAACACAGCAGTTTCAAACCAAATAGGACACAGAGGTACATTTACTGCTCTCATTTTATCTAAATTCCTCCTACCTTGACCTAAAGCATGCTTTGCAAAGTTAGCAAAAGTCCTCTAGTCTTATTTTGTTTTTAAATGTTTTCCTCTGCATGCATATAGTGTGTGTATGCATGTGTGTGCATGTGTGACAGTAGAATTCAATGGATGAGAGGCAAAGACCAGGCTCCACCGAGGTCATCAACACCTCTAATGACAAGGCTCCTTTCAGGCCTAACCAGAGAATTATAGCCTCTACAAATCCTTTCATTTTACATCAGAGCTTGAGAAACATGTCTCCAAAAAAATAAATAAATAAAATTTTACAGGAGACACTGTGCCTGGAAGAGGAGCTGTAATCCTGGAAAAAGGACAAGCCCCCATAGTTCAGAAATGGCATTCAAGTCAGTCCTCTGTGCTCATGACCTATATTGGGTTAGGTTATGAGTCCTGGGTGGGGAAATAGCCGTCTTTTATTAGGCATTAAGCTATAGGCCATGAGGGAAATACGAAATCAGATCACAATGGGATGTCACTACACACCTATTAGAAGAGTTAAAATAATGAATAGCGACAATACCAAATTCCTTAGAAGATGCCCAGACAGAATCTGCCCTACGTTATTGATTGGAATGTAAACTGGGACATCCACTCTGGAAGATAATATCTTAAAAACAAAACAACCCCCCCCCCAAAAAAAAAAAAACCTATAGTACAGATGCAGCTACCATAAGGAACAACAACTGCCCTCCTAGGTATTTATGCCAGAAATCAAAACTTATATTGACACAAAAGCATGAATATTCATACCAGTTTTATTGGTAATAACCCCCAAATGTAAACAACCTAAATGCTCTTTAATAGTTAAGCTTTTAAACAAGTGGTGGCCCTTTCAGACCATGAAACACCAGGTAGCAAAAATGACCATAAACTATTGATACACACAACACCATGGATGGGTGTCAAGATGCTATGCCAAGCAAAAAAGCCCACTTTTAAAAGTCACATATTGGATGGTTCTATTTATATAACATTCTTAAATGACAAAATTACATAGATGGAAGACAAATTAGTGTTTTCCAGGGATTAGGAAGGATGAAGGAGTGGGTGGGGAGCTGAGGGAAGTGGGTATGATGTAAGGACTGAAAAATTCTGTACCTTGATGGCATAGTGCTGAGACAAAATGACACCTGTGAAAAAATGGAAAAGAAAAAAGAACTGTGCATACATTGTACCCATTTCAATTTCCTGGTTTTGAAATTGTAGTATAGTCATGTCAGAAGTTGCTATTAGTGAAAACTGGGTCAAGGGTATATGGGACATCTTTGTATACTATCTTTGCAAGCTCCTGTGAATCTATAATTATTTAAAAATAAAAATCAAAACCAATAGATTGCATTGCAGTATACTGCAATGAAATAACATCAAAATGAAAATATTATTAATGATAATATCAAAAATATAAAATAAATACATCTATGAATCTGAAAGATGAACAAGATCAGTACACTGATCACTTATTTTAAAAACCTTTCTAAAATAAAGGAAAAATAAATAAATGGAAAGGTAGGCTGTGTAAGTGGACACCAAAACACAGTATTGGTAAGGTCTCAGTTCTACCCAAATTGATTTGTAGATTCAATACAATCCCAAGTACAATCCCAGCAGGATTTTCTGTAACTAAGGAGGAGATTTAAAAATTCCTATGGAAATGAAAATAACTTAAAATAGACAAAAAAAAAAAACCTTTGAAATTAAACAATAGATTTAGATGACCTAATCCACCGATTATCTAGACATAATTTAAAGCTCCAGTACTCAAGACTTTGGCAAGTATATAGCCAACTCAGTCCATGAAACACAACACAGAGATTAGAAATAACCTTGTACATGTGGTTAATAGAGTTTCAGCAGATATGCTATGACAATTCAGTGGAGAATATATGGGCTTTCCAATAAATAATGTTCAAACAATCACATACTGATAACAGATTGGAATGTGAAATGTAAAACTCTAAAAGTTCCATAAGAAAACTTATGAAAAATCTTTATGTTTTTGACTTAGGCAAAGATTTCTTAGATTTGGCACCAAATTCACAATATCTAAATAAATCATCAAAAGGAAGGACTTCTATTATTCAAAAGACACCTTTAAGAGAATTAGAAAAAAAGCCACAGTCACAGAGATGTTTTGACAATCATATATCTGTTAAATGACTTGCATCCAAAACACAGTAAGAGCTCACAGATCTCAAAAAAAGAAAAAAAAAAGGCTAAAATATTCAAACACTTTAAAAGTCAATGTATTGATGTCAAATAGGCACTTAAACAGATGCACAAAACCATTAGTCTTTAGGAAAATGCAAATTAAAATCACAACACCTCAACTGGAATAGCTAAAATTTAAGAAGATTGAACATAGCAAGTGTTGGCCAGGATGTCAAGGAACTGGAACCCTTACACAATGCTGGTGGCAATGTAGAATGGTACAATAATTTTCAGAAAAATTGCAGTTTCTTACAAAACTAAACACTGGTTATAAGGCCCAATCACATAGAGGCCTACAGGGGCCCACACATTCCCTTCCTTGGAGGGCCCTCACTTCCTCCTCCTCATTTCAAATGCCCAATCCCCTTCCCTCTGGGAATTGTGACTATTGAAACAATTCTTATCCAACAGCAATGCCTATTGGTAGCCTCTTTTGCTCTTACTTCTCCCTACTGTAGGTATTGATGTCATAACACCTTTCCTGGAATAACATAAAGCCAGACAATCATATATATCAAATCATAGCTGGTTCCCATTTTTCTTTCCCTCTGACCTGGAGATCAGTAGTCTCTGCACCGTTTGGAAAATGGAGTTGTCAGCCCTGGGCAGTGGCCATTGGCTGGGCATTCTGTGGACTGCCCCTGGCCATTGTCTTTCCCCAGGCCTCCCCAGCACTTTCTCAGCCAGGGTCAGATCCCAAAGCAGAGCTATATGGAAGGACAATCATGGTCTAAGGCTCATCCCCACATATGTCACCACCATGGACACTTTGCCTAAAATACCAATTGAATTATAGCTCTGAATTGTCTGGCCTAGAGTAGGTCTGTATAAGCATGTTCAAAATTGAGGCCCCTGTAAGCTTCAATATATGTTCAAAAGATTTTCTGCAGATATGCTAAGACAATTCACTGGAGAAAGCATGAGCTTTTCAAAATTAAGTGTTCAATCCATCACATATTGATATATATTCCAGCCAATATCATGCTGGTGAGAACAAACTCATCTCCAGTATCAATTGGGACAGTGTAGACCAGGGGTTCATAACCTTTTTTGTTACATGATCCCCTTTTCAGAATGTAGCGGCAGACATTTTTATGACACTCAACATAGGCATGCCCTTAAATTAAATTTTAGGATATTCAAAATTTATTCAAGTTCACAGACCACCTGAAATCTTTCCATGGTTCCTTGGGGGCACAAGGACCCCTGGTTAAGATTCCCTGCCCTAGACAGAGAAAGAAGGTTGCCTATGAGTCTAGTCATTGGGAACCACAAAGTTTCTCCATTACCACATGAAATGTCAAACCGGGCCCTGAAAGGGAGTACAAACTGGAAAGAAACTCAAAATTTTCCTTGATCTGAGATTCAAAGAATACTTAAAGATTTTGTTCAAGAGAACAAGGAACACCAAAACAACATGAACAACAAAAACTGATTAATTCAACTTGATTAAAATTAAGACATTTGTTTAGAGAAAAACAGAAAAGACAAGCAGATTTACAGAATATATATGTAGATCTCATATCTAATTAAGAGGTTGTATCCAGAATATATGAAGAATACTTAAAACCTAACCATAAGAATACAAACATTCCAATTTAAAAATGGCTATATGATCTTAATAGTACCTCAATAAAAAGATATATGGATGGATGGAAATAATATATGAAGAAAATCTCAACATATTAGTCATGAGGGAAACGTAAATTAAAACCTCGTGCAATACCACTACACACTGTTTTGAAAAAAATGAGAATACAAAAAAGTGGCATGAATGTAGAACAACAGGAACTCATAATTATTACTCATGTGAATGCAAAACAAAATAATACAGCTTCTTTGGAAGACAATGCCAGTTTCTCATAAAGTAAATCATACACTTAACAAATGGTCCTGTAACCCCACTTGTACATATTTATTCAAGTGAATGGAAATTATTTCCACACAAAATCCTGTACACAAATATTTAAGCAGCTTTGTTCTTGGTCACCAAATCCTGGAAAAAATGAAAATGGTCATCAACAGGTGAAAAAAAGAGGGGGATGAGGAGAAAGGTCACACTGGCTGGTAAGAGTAATGTGGGGCTTGATTGGTCCCTTTCATCCCAGAAAAAGTGAGAGAAAGTGAGAGGCAATTGACTAGTAAAACCAAAGACTCAGAGTCCCTCCTCTATTTACATACAAAAGGAGGGAGACAGTCCCCTCCAGAGCTGGCTGATAGCCAAGACAGATGTCCACAGCAAACAATTCATAAGGCCAGGTTTTTACTTAAAAAGATGGAGATGATACAATGGAGAGAGCATTTATTTGAAGGTTGAGATAGAAGAGACCCACAGTGTAACTCCTGCCCTGGGGAGACCATTCTGACACAGAATCATGGAAAATTTTTTACTGGGAAACCCCTTTGGGTGAGTTACAGGGCAAACCAAGGCTCAACCAAGACTCCTACTAACAGCAAATCTTGGTCCAGGTGAGGTATCAGGAGGAAGAGAGAAGGTCTCACATCAGTCACAGATCAGGCCCAGGCAGCCACCCTACAGGGGCCCACACAACTCCTTTCATGAAGGGTCCCTGCCTCCTCCTCCTGCATAAAAAGCCCAGTCCTCCCCCCCACCCTCTCTCCCACCCCTGGGAATTGTGACTATTGGAACAATTCTTATCCAACAGCGGCACCTAGTGCTGGTCTCTTTTGCTCTTACTTTCCACCCTACAGTTATTGATTGATGCTTTAACAACTTGCTTGGAATAAACAGAAATCCTGACAATTGTATACATAAATTGTCTACATAAAATCACAGATGGTCCCCATCTGCCTTTCCTCATCATCTAGGGATCAGTGGTCTCTGTGTCCTCAGGTCATGGGTGTCATCAGCCCCAGGCAGCAGCCATCCTGTAGTCTTCCTCTACCAGCCTCCTTCCACAGGCCTCCCCAGTACTTTCTCAGCCAGATTCAGATTCACAGCCCAAAGCTGAGATATATAGAAGGGCACTCCCAAGATAAAACCTCATCCCCAAGTATGTTGTCATCATGGACAATTTGCCTAAAATACCCATTGAATCTCAGTCCCATTATTGGCTGGCTTTTAGGAGGTCTTTTTAGGCTTGTTCAGATTCAAGGCCCTGGTAGACTCCCACTTTTGCAGAAGGAACTTAGCCAGTGATGAGATCGTGCATGGAAGTTGGTTCCCACATGTCCTGGGAAAGGCACCCAGGTGAAGAGATAGGTGTCCTTCCCTGCAGCCTTCAGCTTAGAAATTACATACCTGTAGAGACCAGGCCCCACTCAGTTATTCCATGGGAAACTTCTGAGCTCATATAGAAGGATGTCAGGGTCATTTAGCATGAGTTCCTGGAGGTGGATCTAGCCAAGCTCTGTAAGTTATTTGTGAATGATTTCCTATAGATGATTTGGGGCTTGGTTTATCACTTAGGAGGCAATCCCTAACCTTTGGTCCAAAACCCACTAGGAGAATTTAATCACTTCTTTCAAATGCAGACATTCTGAAACTGAGAAGCTTCAGTGTATATGAAGCATGTGATATGGCCACAGGCTCCTTTCCATGCAAAGGTTTCTTTCAATTATCCCACTCCCAGGCAGCAGATAAAAATTGCAGGGCCTCATAGAAACTCCACATCCTGGGTCAAATCCCATTTCTCATTTTTCCTAGCCCAGGAAACAGAGCTAAGCCATTTGAAAATTGCTGGAATGGAGGCAGAAATTTAGCCTCTACCCAGATGAAAGTTCTAGATCTCTGGGGACATCTCCAGACTGGACAGGGTGGAGGTTTGATGGACAGGATGGAGGGAGGGCTCTGAGAAGGTGGAGCATCCATGGAGAAAGCCAAGGGTCTGGGAAAAGTAGGGTCACATGGAGTGGTGGACCAGCACTATGTCACAGATGTCTGATCATGATGTCCCCAGTGCCACAGTTAGAGCCTGGCAAATTCAGTCAGATCAGGGATAAAATGTGGACAGAGGGGTCTGGATGCAGGGAGGATGCTCCCAGGCTCCTGCTCCTTCTTCCTGACTCCCAATAACATGTTCCCCAACTGGTACCTGCCCTCTCTCCCAATCTGGGCCCAGGACACATGTCACTACTCCCCTTCCACACCCTCTACCCTGGGGGCAGCTAAAGAAAAAGCAGAGAAACACCAGACAAAACCCCTTTGGGATCAGAAAGGAAATACCACAATTCACAAGCTCAGTGACAACAGGAAGGACTTTAGCAGAATGAGCAACTGCAGGGAATTTAAATGGAGGATTTTGGAGTTGACCCAGAAGAAGACATCACCACTAGATGGTAATAACACAAAATCTATCCAAAGGGGCAGTGGTATTGAATGTTTGTAGGCAGGGACCTTTGAAGGAAACTTCCAGAGCACACAGGTGGGAAGGAGTCCCCAGAAGGGGAAGCACGGCAAGGGGGGCCAAGGTGGCTTGGGCCCTTATAAGCATCCATACCTAGCCTACAAATTGACCTGGCCTGTGTTGGGCCAGTTTCCTGGGGTATGCAAAGCCAGTTAACACTAAATGGCTAAAAAATGCATATTGGGCTAAATTTAAGACAGTTGAATGTTAAGTATTTTAGTTTGGCTGTGCCTCAAAGACCTCAAAATAACTTCATTTCTTCATAGGTATTTTCTCGAGGTTTTCTGTGAAAGGGACAGCTATGCAAGCCAGCTTTGAGAGTTGTCTGAGATGACTCATCAGTATTACCAACAATGCTAAGCCCCTCCCACAAATGCATTTGTCCATGTCCCTATTTTGGATGAGGGCTTTCCAATGTAGTGGGATTCTTTCCAGGGGAAGACTCCCCTGTGGGATGCATCATTAAGGGCTGCTGCACAGGATGACAATGGTCATAAGAGATGAACACAGTAGTTGTAAGGCCTTTCATTTCTTGGTAAGTAGATGTTTCTTCATTAAGAGACAATTTGAACTCCCAGAGATGAGGCTCTCTGGCACTGATGAATTACTACAAAGCACCAACTAGCAATGCAACTGGAAAAAGACCTAAGATAAAATGGGGAAAAGGTAAAAACAAATGAATTTTTATGGCTAAGAGACTTCAAAGTGTGTAGGGAGTTCATCCCAGAGGTAACGCTTATGCACATCTCAGCAGGGTCTCATACACTGCCAAAGTGGATACTATGCCAAATAGTGGGGCTCCTGAGGGCTCTTCAGACACCCAGGTCCTATGGTTGGGGCAGATAGCTCTGGAGCTTGGTGCCTTGCCAGTGGGCCCTATTTTGGAGTTGGTGCTCCTGAGAGTGACAGAGTTGGACTCAATTATGTCTTCCCTACACATGGCTCATCTGTCCATTCTATTTAAACCAATACTTGGTGCTGGAGTTTGTAGGTATATGTCTAAAAGACTCGATTCTTTGAGCTTTCCATGTGCCAGCTGGGGCCTAGAACCTCAGCAGAGTTGCCACACCTACCCTACAGCTCATTGGACTCACCCAGGACAACTAACAAGGAGATGATATTGGCAACGACCTTCCTAAGGAACAGAGATAGTCTGCAACTGCAAGCAAAACATTCCCATCCATCTTCCCCATTGGATATAAACTCCCTCTCAATTAGAGGTGGAGTGGATATCACCATCCCAGAATCCTCAGGATTGGGGAAAGAACTATGGATTATAATGGACTTACTGCCATTCTACTATAGACATATTTTGATTCCAGCAAAGGAAGAAATTACATTGATGTGGAGCCAGTGGCCACTGGAGGCTCTGGGGGCAGGGAGAGAGAAAAACAGTTGTAATACAGGGGCTTTCTTGGGACTTGGGAATCATCCTGAATGACATTGCAACAACAGATATAGTGAGGGAGAGAATTGGGGGGTGGCTCGGCCACGGAGGGTCGGTCCCCCTGGTGGGGGAATCCGGCGTGGAGGGCGACGCAGGAAAGAAACTGCGGAGACGAGGCTGGTGACTCAGGTCTGCTTTACTGGGGAAATGCAGCACAATATAAAGGGTTGAGGGGTGGTATGGTGTTAGCTGATTGGTTTCGAATCGGGTAAATTTGGGATTGGTTGGCGTGGGTTGTTGCTGGGTAGGAGGTATCAGAGAGGAGTGCAGGGGAAAGGGTTAGGGTATGGGGGAGGGTAGTGGCCGTGCATGCCCGTTGGCTGCTTGTTAAGTTTTGTTTCTCGCCCAGATCTTAAGTTTCGTTTCTCACTCAGATCTTAAGTTTCGTTTCTCGAGTTATTGCCAACAATATAGGCCATTTTATATTATCACATAACATGCAGAACTGTGTGGGAGACAGTGCAGAATACAAAGGGAACTATGGTCCATGCTTAATGGCAAACCCCCAGGATGTGTTTATCAATTGCAATGAATGTGCCACACTAATGAAGAATGTTTATGTGGGAGGATGTGGGCCGTGTGGGGAGTGGGGCATATGGGAATACCTATATTTTTTTGTGTAACATTTATGTAATTTTAGCATCCTTAAAAAAATTATTATTAAAAAATGCACCATTCCCAGGTGCATTTTATTTGAGGAAAGTATACATGCCAGGAAGCAATGCACCATTGTCCATTTCTTTTATCCCTAGTCCTATCACACACTGGGAGTTGTTTCTGAATGACAATTGGTGGAACAGAAGAAGCTGAATATATCTTTTTGAACTTTAGGCAGACTGTACACAATAGGTACTAGCTGCCCAGATTTCTAATTGGTATAGATCCCATGCAGGTAACAGGAATGGGCCAAAATCTTTTCCTGCCCACTGAAGTCAAAATATGAATTGACCACTATGTGTGCCTCTTGATTTAGCCAATTCTCTTCTACACTTTCTGTAAGCCTCCCTTAGTTTCTGGAAAAAAGCTAGCTATTCTGGTTATTTTCAATGAAGTTATGAATTTTGGCCTTCTTGCATTTCATCAAGTTTTGTTTTTAGTCAAAGTTTTTTACTAATAAAAATAATTGACATTTTTAAGAATTTGAAACAATGGAATAATGTAAGGTGAACTCACTCCTACTTTAATCAGTACTTCACATGAAACCACTTGTGGTTTGGGACTTTATGTACCCCTAGAAAAACACGTCCTTAAACTTAATCCATTCCTGTGGGTATAAACCCATTGTTAGTAGGATATTTTGATAAGGTTACTTCAGCTAAACCGTGGCCCAATTCAGTTAGGATGGTTCTTAATCCTAATACTGGAGTCCTTTAGACAGAGAGAGAAAGCCACAGAAGGAGCAGCCAGAAGATGACCATCAATGGAACCTGCAAGGGAAGGGTGAGGCCAGAAGATGCCAACATGTACCTTGCTTGTGACAAGCTAAGGACCAAGGATTGTTGGTGGCCAGCCTTAGAGTGCCATAGTTTTTGGGGGAGAAAGCATTGCCCTGATAATGCTTTGATTTGGACTTTTCCCTCAATTCCCATTGTTTAGGCCATCCCTTTGCATGGCATTTGCTTAAGCAGTCAAGAAAACTACAACACCACTTTTAACACTCTGGTGTATAATTTTTCATACTGTTTTCCCCTAATATCTTCAGTATGTATATATATGTATTTTTTTAAAATAGCATCATGCCATAAGTACAGTTGTGCAAACTAATTTTGTACCTTTGTATAATGGAGTTTCTTTCATGTCATTATACATAGAGGGAGAAATCCATTGTTTCTAAATAAACAGCATAAGTAACTTTTTAATGGGGAATTCTCTGATTATTTCTGTAGTGCTTTTTGGTCTGTTTAAATATTCTATTTCTTACTATGCAAATTTTGGAATTTTACATTTTTATAAGAATGTATCCATGCTATCTTTTTTGTTGAATTTACTATGTAAAAGTTATTCATAATATTGTATTACTTGTTATTCTTCTCTCTGTTTTGTCTGATGTTATTTCCCCTTTAAATAAATCTGGAAACACTGGGGGGGGGGGCAAAGAGACAATTCTAGGCCAAGCAATGCCATTTATAATGCCTTTTTGATTTTTTTAAAAAGCCAACTGACTTCTTGAAAATAAACTCTCTTGGGGACTCCTAAATCAGGGCAAAGTCCCACCTGGGTCTCTTGTGACACTTTCTGCCCTGGTCTCCAGGCCGTACCCCTGCCTCCTACCTCAGACAGTTGCCTAAATAAGGCTGGCTATAGGGCTTGGGCTAGTGAAGGCAAAACTAACTGTGGATATATTAATTTATGGAAACATTCACATCAACATTGATGTCTTACCTATTGATATATGTCTATACATCTTAACTTAAATACACACAACATGACTTCTGTATCACTCTCTGTTCATTGTAAGTTGCTGTGACATAATTGTACATGATTTTATATTCAAGGGAATATGACAATTTATGATACCTCCTTTCCCACTCCTGTCCTTATTATTCCTTAACCTACCCATCCCTCCCTGAGCTCAGGACAAATGCTCTTTTTGGTTGACAGAATCCTGCTTATTCTGTGTCTTTACCCACCAGCCCTCCCCTGAGGGGTCTCCCTCTCTGAGGGTTTTGTGAAGGGCTGATAGTTCCTAGTGTCATTTATGGGGTCCTGGTTACTGCCATACCCCCAGATACTCAGTTACCCCTTTCACAGCTCTGATCTTTTGGGCATAAGATGTAGATTAATGCCATGTGGTGGCCACAGAGTCATGTTGGGCCTAGGCATCTCTGTTAGTCCTGATGATGATAAGGATGGAGGTAGAAACCTGAACTACTTTCAGATGCTTTAAGCTCTTGGAAAGAATTTTATTTAAAGGATGCTTGTGAAGGGGAAATCCAGTTAGAAGAGTTTGTATTTTAAAGAAATAACAAATTGGTGCTATTGTAATCATAGAAATAATGAAACAATAGAGGAGTTTCTGTGACCTGGCAACAGGTATGTGGCTTTGAATTAGTTTATTTTATTTTTTTGAGGTTCCAGGGCCAGTTATTGAACCTGGGATCTTATATGTGGGAAGCTGGCACTCAACCACTGAGCCACATCAGCACCACTGAGTTTTTTTTTCCATTTGTTTGCTTCTTTGCTGTTTTGTGTTTTTTTTAAGGAGGCACCAGTAACCAAACCTGGGACCTTCCATTTGAGGAGCAGGCACTCAACTGCTTGAGCCACAGCCCCTCCCCTGAATTGTTTTTACTTAACAATAACTCCCTGGTTATATAAATTGTTCATAATAATAACAAGGGTAATAAAAGAATAATAAAACCCCTTACTCTGCTAACATTTTATTTTTGCTTAGCCATTTTAGGATTTCAGTTAGGGGTTCAGAGTCAAAACTGTTTTGAAATTATTTTTAAACAAATCACTGTGATTAAATTTTATTTTTCTTTTCATAATAACGATTACCCAAAATGATCATAAATTTAATTCTAGGCATGGTTTGCATATCCTGGCTTATTGAAAGATCTATTAGGCCAGAAATAGTGAATCAACCAATGCCCCCTTCAGGCTCTATTCCATTTCTACAAATGTCTGCCATGCGGGGATCCTAGGTCCTTATTTAGAGATGGGGACACTGATGCCCTGAGAGTGTCAGGCTGAGGCCCACAAAATTTGAGTGGCAAGGAAGGACCAGGGCCAGCTCTCTGCTCTCTCTTGTGCTCAGGACCCCTAGTCAGGCTGACCATCTGTGCTTTGCCTGAGGGAAATGGGGTGGGATCCCCCACCCTGCAGCTCCATGTGGTGGTCTGGCAGATGTAGCCTGTAGATCAAGGTGGGGTGCAGTGCAGATTAGGTTGGCCCTGAATCTCTGTGGTCCAGGCCTGGACCAGAGTACTTTACCCTTGAACATGTCTAATGCTGACTGTGGTCTCATCAGCCCTGGCCCACATGATCAATGCCTAGTGGCCTTGATCAGCCCCAAGGAAGGAACAGCGGACTTCCTGCTTTATGTGTAACCAGAAAATGACTCCAAGTCAGAGGACAAGTGCTGGGGGTACTGAATGAGAACATCCACCTCTGACCCAGCCTGAGGGTCCTGCCTCCAGAACCAAGTGAGGGAAACCCAGTGGGAGGGTGTGCCCTGCAGAGTTAGACAGTATGTCAGGGAAAAGGGCATGCACACCCTTCCCTGGGTTCAGCTTTTAAAATATTTGAGTAAACTGAGAAAATTGATTCACTTGTGACAAGTACTTGAAATCATTATGTAAATTGTAAGATATGGTAAAATTCTGTGAGCAATTGTCATTCATTTATAAACAAGGTGACAAATCCTATGTACAAACAGTGAAATGTTCTTCACTCTGTCCACATGCCAGGTCTCAGCATCCCTGCACAAAGGTCCTTTGGCACAAACCCATCCCTCCCTTTGCTAGTCATCTTCCCACTTTGTCTTCATTTCTATATTAACTTATTGTCTTCTGAAATTGACAAAGGCTTATTATAAAGAATTCGCTCAAGAAAACATAAAAAAAAAATCCAACTTTCCACAAAATGGAAATGATCCATTATCAGCATCAATTAGAAGAATTTCCTACCAGCTGTCTTCTTTCTCTTATATGGAGAAGGAGGAATAGAAAGCTGACAGATAGAATGGTATTTGTTTGGAAAGGTGAAGACAGACAGATTTAGCAATACCTAGCTGCTGAGTTGAGAAAAACATTTGTATAAAAATACAGTAGTGAGATACATTCTTCTTTTCAGTTCAACATATATTTTGTGTCTCCTGGACCATAAAGAAGATAAAGAAAATATACTGTTTTATACACTGGCATTGCTGTGTAGAGCTGAAGGCCAGCCAAACATTCACCATCTCCTGTGTGACTTGGTTTCTGTCATGTGAGCTTGAACAAGTACTTTCTCTATGAATCTGAGACACTTGACTGAGGCAACCTGGGATATCCACCCACCCTCCCCATTGGCTTAAATTTCCAACGAATACCATGTGACCTGTGAAGACATGCCTCTTTCTTTTCAAGGAAAATTTCAGTGCTACATCTGTGAAACAAGCTCTCCATTTCATTTATAGGTTCTCTATTTCAGAGATACCCAAATGTCCTTATGACAGGTGACTTTGTCCTGTTGCCAAATGTCTTTTCTATAATTGCCCTAATTTGCTTAGCTTTTCTTTTATCTGTATTACTGTGATTTTCCCACAGTGTTCCTCCACACTGTTAATTTGACTTCCAGCTATGTCTATTATGCTATACTTTTATGTATTAGATTTTTAGTAGTCATGTATCAGTCCTCAGAGTTAATCACCATTTCGATTTCATTCTGTTGCTCTATATGTGGGTCCAGAAATCCTTCACACAGAGTTATCCTTAAAGAATGAATCCTTTCTTTTTTTCACTTCCCTGACACTAAGTCCTATGGGGTTGGGAGACATTTGGGGAGGGGCTTTGCTTCCCTGTGAGCAAATTTCATTGGTGGTCTCAGGCTCCTCTCACTCTCTCAGAGAACATGTGTGAGCTTCGCATGATGCTTCCTCATGGGGGTGCATGATAACTTGTCATTCTGGGCCCTTTATGGACATTCAGTCTTTCTTCATCCTGGGTATTGACCTTTTAAGTTTGCCTCATCATCTCTCCTTCTCTCCTCCAAAAACTGCGATCACACTTAGTGTGGAGATTAATGTTATATTGTTTATAGGATTCTAGGCACTGAAAATTGTAGAGAATAATAAAAACACATTATGATCCTGTGGTGCTTTGAAGTTGTATGTACCCCAGAGTTCTGAGAGCTGCAAGATCTTGAAGTTCATCTATACCTGTGGGTGTGAAACCATTGTAAGTGGATAAGACCTTTTGATGAGGTTACTTCAGTTAAAGTGTGACTCTCCTCAAGCAGGATGGGTTTTAATCCTATTACTGGAATCCTCTATAAAGGAATGAAAAGGGGGAGAGAGAGAGAGAGAGAGAGAGAGAGAGAGAGAGAGAGAGAGAGAGAGAGAGGAGAAAACCATGGAAGTAAGACATTAAAAGCAATGAAGCCCAGAAGAGAAGGGATAATTCAGCAGATGCTTCCATTTGCCTTACCATGTGGCAGAGGAGCCAAGGTTTGCCAGCAGCCAGTCTTTGGGAAGAAATCATCACCTTGATGGTACCTTTATTTGGACATTTTCCTGGCCTAAGACTGTAAGATAATAAATTCCCATATTTTAAGTTAACCCACTTAATGGTATCTGCTACGAGCAGCCTAGGAAACTAATGCAGATCCTATCCTCCATATAAAAATATCATATTTTAAAAATCTTGTTCAACTACTTATAGAGAAATAAATTTCTATGGAACCAGTGGGAAACCCAATTCCCTTCCCTTAAACAGTTGATTTAGATAGCTCTGGGTGATTACTAACTGCACTGTAGGAGTAGCTGACTCTTGGAGCTCTTTACTTTGTGACAATTATGCCTCCCCCCCATATCTATTAATTTTTGATAACCAATTTGCTGTGAAACAGAGCCTTGTACTTATTTTGATTTTCCTTTTTAGCCATGAGACTGGGTATCTTCTCTGGCTTTTTGGCCATTCTATTTCCTTCCTGTGTGCTTCCCATAGCCATCCCTCATCCATGTTGATTTGTTGATTTTGATGCCTGTTCTGGCCATCTGTCCCAAGCTGTGTGGCTAAGTGTTAGCCAGTGATTTACAAAAGTGTTAGTATATTCTGGACACAAATTCTAGAATCAACATGAACATTGCAAATATTTTTTCCCTCTCTGACTTTTCTTTACGTTTTGTTTGTGGCTTTGTTGTTGTTGGTTTTTTTTTTTTTCCAGACACATTTTTTAGGAAGTACAAGGGATTGAACCTTGGACTTCATACATGTGAAGCAGGTGTTCAACCACT
>JAQZBX010004025.1:0-62251 GCA_029593785.1 Cabassous unicinctus
AAAGAGGATCCCTATCTCACACAATATACAACTCAAAATGGATCCAAGACCTAAATATAAGAACCAGGTCTGTAAAACTCCTGGAAGAAAATGTAGGAAAGCATCTTCAGGAGCGTGTGGTAGGCAATGATTTCTTCAACATTATACCCAAAGCACAAGCAATGAAAGAAAAAATAGATAAATGGTACTTCTTCAAAATTAAAAACTTTTGTGCATAAAGTAAAAAGACAAGCTCTCCAGTGGGAGAAAATATTTGGAAAGCACATATCCTACAAGGGTTTAATATCTAGAAAATATAAAGGAATCCCACAACTTAATAAAAAGACAACCCAATTTAAAAATGGGTATAAGACTTGAATAGACATTTATCTAAAAAGGAAATACAAATGGCTGAAAAACACATGAAAATATGCTCAACATTACTATTAGGGAAATGTACCTACTAGACTGGTCATTATTTTAAAAAGAGAAAACTAGAAGTGTTGGAGAGGATGCCAAGAAATAGGAACACTCATTTATTGCTGGTGGGAGTGTAAAATGGTGCAGCAAGCTGTAAAATACAGCTTGGCAGTTCCTTAGGAAGCTAAGTATAGACTTACCATATGATTTGTCAATCCCCTACTATATATACTCAACAGAACTGAAAGGAGGGACTCAAACAGATATTTTCACACCAATGTTCATAGTGACATTATTCACAATTGCCAAAACGTGGAAACAATCCTAATGTCCATCAATGGATGACTGGATAAACAATATGTAGTATATACTATGATGGAATATTACTCAGCTGTAAATAGAATGAAGTCCTGATACATGAGACAACATGGAGGAACCTTGAGGACTTTATCTTAAATGAAATAAGCCAGATACAAAAGGACAAATAAAGTATGAGTTCACTGTTATGAACTAATTATTATAAGTAAAATCATAGAGTTAGAATCTAGAATATAGGCTAACAGGATTGGAGTTAGAAAATGGGGATTTGATGCTTAATTTGTACGCAGTTTCTATTTAGACTTATGGTAAAAGTTTGTAAATGAATGGTAGTGATGGTAGCACACTGTTGTGAGTATAATCAACAGCACTGAATAGATGCATGTGGTTAAAAGTGGGATCTTTAGGATATGTATACTACCAGAATAAAAATTAAAAGATGAAACATAGGTCTGCACAACACAGTGACCCCTATTGTCGGTGATGGACTGTAGTTAACAGTACAAGTATAAGAATGTTCTTTCATGGATTAAAACAAATGTAAGATACTAATACAATGTGGTAATAATAGGGTAGAATGAGGGAATAAAAAGACACCTAATGAAATAATGGGTGATAGAACTATTTTAATAATCTTTCATCAATTGTAACAAAGGTGACTACTGTTAAAATAATAGTACAATGATAAAAAAAAATGTGCTATCAATAGTAACAGATGTCCCACACCAGTGCAAGCTGTTGGTGTGTGGTGGTGTATGGGAATCCTGTATTTTATGCATGATTGTTTTGTAAACTCACAACTTCTCTAATGAAAAAAATGATTCTGTGAACATTTGTATGCAAGTTTTTGTATGGATATATGTTTTCATATCTCTTGGAAATATACCTAGGAGGGGCATTGCTGGATCATATGGTATCTCCTTTTATCCTTTCGTGGAATTGCCAAACTGTTTTCCTAAGTGGCTACACCATTTTACAGTCCGTAAACAATGTTTGAAGGTTATAATTTTTTTCACCTTCTGTTCATTACTTCTTATTTTCTCTTTGATCATAGCTGTGCTCGTGCCTGTGAAGTGGTACATCACTGTGGTTTTGATTTGCTTTTCTTAATAATGTTGAGCATCTTCTCCTGTGCTTATTGGCCATTTGTATATATTCCATGGGGAAATGTGTATTCATAGCCTTTACATATTTTTATTTTGGATTATTTGTATTTTTATTGTTGAGGTATGAGTTTTTTTATATATATATTCTAGATACAAGTCCCTTCTCAGATATATGATTCACAAATATTTTCTCACCTTGTATGGGTTGTCTTTTCATTTTCTTGATGGTGTATTTTGAAGTACAGAAATTTTAAATTTTCATGAAGTCAATTTTATCTATTTTTTCCTTTTGTTGCTTCCTTTTTGTTGTCCTATCAGAGAAACCATTGCTTAATCCAAGGTCACTAAGATTTATGCCTATGTTTTTTTCTAAGATTAGTATAGCTTTAGCTCTTATATTTAAGTCTTTGATCCATTTTGAGTTAGTTTTTGTGTAAGGTGTTCCATATAAGTCCAGATGTATTCTTTAGTATGTGGATATTCAGGCATCCAAGAACCATATGTTGAAAAGACTATACTTTCTCCCATTGAATTGTCTTGGTACTACCCTGGTCAAAATTAATTGACTATAAATATTTGGGCTTATTTCTGGACTCTCCAGTCTATTCTGTTTTTCTATGTGTCTGTCCTTATGGCAATACCATACTAATTACTGTATTTTTGTAGTATGTTTTGAAATTGGCAACTGTTAATCTTTTGACTTTGTTCCTTTTCAAGTTTAATTGGGTATTCTGGCTCTTTTTGAATTTTAGGATCAGCTTGTCAATTTCTTCAAGAAAGGCAGCTAGTATATTGACAGGGATTGTGTTGAATCTGTAGATCAATTAGGAGAGTAATGCTTCTTAACAGTTTTACATCTTCCAATCCTAGAATATGGTGTGTCTTTCCATTTTTTGGGGGGAGGGGTTTAAAATTTCTTTCATTAGTATTTTATAGTTTCCATTTATTCCTATTTTATTCTTTTGATGCAATTCTAAATAGAATCATTTCCTTAATTTAATTTTCAGATTGTTCTTTGCCAGTGTGTAGAAATAAAGTTGGTTTTTTGTATATTGAGCTTGCATCCTTCAACCATGCTGAACTTAATAGCTCTGCTCTTGTGTGTGTTTGTGTGTGTGTGTGTGTGTGTGTGTGTAGATTTGTTAGGATTTTCTGTATACAAGATCATGTCATCTGCAAAGAGAGAGAGTTTTACTTTCCCTTTTATTTCTTTTACTTGCCTAATTGCCCTGACTAGACCTTCAGTACCATGTTGAATAGTAGTGAAAGCTGACGTCCTTGTCTTTTTTCTGATCTTAGGGAGAAAGCTTCCAGCCTTTCACCATTAGATATGATGTTAGCTGTGGGTTTTTCATGGTTACCCTTTATCAGGGTGAGTAAGTTCCTTTCAGTTCCTAGTTTGTTGTCTGTTTTTATCATGAAAGAGATTAGATTTTGACCAATGCTTTTTCTGTATCTTTTTGTGATTGTGGTGCCTTGAAGCTCAGTGTACCCCAGAAAAACATGTTCTTAAATCTAATCCATTCCTGTGGATGTGAACCCATTGTAAGTAGGATCTTTTGATGAGGTTACTTCAGTTAAGGGATGTGGCCTACCCCAATCAGGATGGCTCTTAATCCTAATCATGGAGTCCTTTTTAAAGTGGAATGAAATTCAGACAGAGAGAAAGCCACAGAAGCAAGAAGCTGGTATTCATCAGAACCAAGAAGAGAACAGAGGCCAGAAGAGGCCACCATGTACCTTGCCATATGACAGAGGAGTCAAGGATTGCCAGCAGCCAGCCCCAGAATGCCAGTCTTCGGGACAAAAGCATCACCTTGATGACACGTTGAATCGGTCTTTCTTTTAGCCTCAAAACCATAAGAAAATAAATTCCCATTGTTTAACCTGGGAATTTCATGGTATTTGCTTGTACAGCCTAGGAAACTAAAACATAGATGAACATGTGGGCTTTTTGTCCTTTATTCTATTAATATGGTTAATATGGCATATTACATTGATTTTTCAGACGTTAAACCACCTTTACATTCCTACTAAGTCATGTTGTATAATCCTTTTTATATTTTGCCGAATTTGATTTGCTTGTATGTTGTTGAGGATTTTCACCCATATTCATAAGAGATACAGGTTTCTACTTTCCTTTCTTTTTGTGTCTTTCTGGGTTTGGCCTCATAGAACAAGTTGATAAGTGTTCCCTTCTCTTGTATTTTTTAAAGAGTTTCTGAAGGATTGTTGTTAATTCCTTTTTAAATGTTTTATAGAATTTACCAGTAAAGCCATATAGTCCTGTGTTTTTCTCTGTGAGAAATTTTAAAATTACTAATTCAATCTACTTGTTGTAAGTTTATTCATATTTTTTCTCTTTCTTAAGTACATTGTGTTTTTCTAGGACTTCATTCATTTAATCTAAGTGATCCTATTTGTTGTCGTATGTTTGTTCATAGTGTTCCCTTACAATTCTTTTTATTTCTGTAAGGTCTGTATATTGTCCTTTCTTACATTCCTGATTTTTATTTTTTCAGTCTTTTCTCTTTTTATCTTGGTAAGTGTAGATGAAGGTTTGCCAATTTTGCTGCTATTTCTAAAGAACCCACTTTTGGTTTTGTTGGTTTTCTTTATTGTTTTTCTCTTCATTATTTTATCTATTTCTGCTGTAATCTTTATTAATTCCTGACTTCTACATGCATTGATTTCAGTTTGTTTTTCTTTCTTCTAATTTCTTAAGATTTTTAATTTGAGAACGTCATTTTTTATTCTAGGTGTTTATAGCTATAAATTTCTAAAGTTCTGTTTCCCCTGAATCCATAAGTTTTGGTATGTTGTTTTTTTGTCTTCATTCATCTCTAAGACTTTTTAAATTTCACTTGTATTTTCTTCTTTAATCCATTAGTTACATAAGAATGTATTGTTTAACTTCCACATATTTGTGAATTTACCAAGTTTCCTTCTTTTATTTATTTCTCTTTTTTAAAAAAGATTTATTTTATTTATTTATTTCCCCCCACCTCACCCCTCATTATTTATGCTCGCTTTCTGCTCCCTGTGTCTGTTCGTAGTATGCTCGTCTTCTTTTTAGGAGGCCCTGGGATCTGAACCTGGGACCTCCCATGTGGGAGGGAGGGACCCAATTGCTTGAGCCACCTCTCCTCCCTGCTTTTTGTGTCTCATTGTGTCTTCTCATTGGGTCATCTTGCTGTGTCAACTCGCTGCATCAACTTGTGGCATCAACTTGTTGCATCATCTTGCCACATCATCTTGTTGCATCAACTCGCCATACCAGCCCGTCATGGCAGCTCGCCATCTTGCTCATCTTCTTTAGGAGGAGCTGGGAACATGGGATGTGGTAGAAGGGTGCCCAACTGCTTGAGCCACATCCGCTTCCCTTTTTATTTATTTCTAATTTCAGTCATTTGTAGTCAGAAAATATATATTGTATGATTTCAGTCCTTTAAAATTTATTGAGACTTGTTTAATGACCTAACATGTGGTCTATCCTGGAAAATGTTGAGAAGAATGTGTATTTTGCTGGGTGGAGTGTTCTATAGGTGTCTGTTAGGTCTAGTTGATTTATAGTGTTGTTCATGTCTTCTATTTCCTTGTTGATATTTGATCTAGTTTTTCTATCCATTATTGAAAATGGGATAATGAAGTCTCCAGTATGATTTTCTGCCTGTCTATTTGTTTCTTCAATTCTGTCAGCTTTTGCTTCATGCAGTTTGGTTTTCTGTTGTTAGTTTCATATATGCTAACATTGTCATATGAATTACATCTTTCATCTGTCAACCCAGCTTTGTAATTATTGTTTTTTGCAATTACATTTTAAGTCACATAGAAAGAAAAAATTATAAACAAAAAATGTATTCTCTCACCTATTGTATTGGTTTTCTAGGGCTGCCTTAACAAAGAACCACAAAGTGGGTGGCTTAAACAACAGAAATTTATCCTCTCAGTTCTGGAGTCCAGAAGTCTGAAATCAGGGTGTTGGCAGGGCCATGCTTTCTTTGAAACTGCTAGAGGAGTGTTCTTCCCTGCCTCTTTCAGTTTCTGGTAGCCCTAGGCATTCCTTGGCTTATGGCAGTATAACTCCCAATCTCTGTCTCTGCTTCACATGCCCATCTTTCTGTGTCTGTGTTTCTGTGTCCAAATTTCATGCTTCTTATAAGGACAGTAGTCATACTGGATTTAGGGCATATGCTAATCCATTAAAACCTTATCTTAATTAACTATATTTGCAAAGACCCTCTTTCTAAATAAGGTCATATTCTGAGGTCTAGATGGACATAAATTTGGGGGTGGTGTGCAGAGAGACATTTTCAACCAACTATACTATGTAGTTACATTTACCAACACTCTTTACGACTTGATGTGGATTCAAGTAACTGTCTAGTGCCTTTTCATTTCAGCCTGAAGGACTCCCTTTTGTATTTCTTGTAGAATCTTTCTGCTAAAGATAAGTTTTCTGCTTTTATTTATGTGGAGATATTTTAATTTCTTCTTCATTAATGAAGGATATTTTTGGTTGACAGTCTTTAAGCACTTAGAATATGCCATCCATTTATCCTCTGGCCCCATAGTTTCTGTTGAGGATTTTTGTACAGTATGAATCACTTCTCTCTTGCTGCTTTCAAGATTCTCCCTTTGTTTTTGACTTTCAACTTTTGTATTATGTTGTGTTAAAGTGTAGAGCTCTTTGACTTTATTCTGCTTGCAGTGCATTGGGTTTCTTAGAGTATATATTAATATTTTTCATCAAATTTGTATAGGTCATTATTTCTTCAAATATTCCTTCTGTTCCTTTTTTTATATCCTTTCCTCCTGGGATTCCTATTGAATATTAGTTGGTACTCTTAATGATGTCCCACAGGCCTATGAGACACTGATCATTTTTCTTCATTCTTTTTCCTTTCTGTTTCTCAGATTGCGTAATATCAGTTTAACTATCTTCTACTTTGCTGATTCTTTTGCCTGTTCAGGTATGCTGCTGAGCCTTTCTAGTGAATTTTGCATTTCAGTTATTGTTCTTTTCAACTCTAGAATTTCTGTTGGTGTTCTGTTTGTTGATATTCTCTATTTGGTGAGACATAATTCTCATCCTTTTCCTTAGTTCTTTATACGTGCCTTTAATTGTTATTGCCTCTTAGTAGTTTTTTTTTTCACTGTGGAAACATATATACAACATAAACTTTCCCATCTCAACCACTGCCAAGCATACCATTCACTGGGATTAGTCACATTTACTGTGTTGTGGTACCTTCACTACCTTCCATTACAAAAATTTCCCCATTCAACCTGGCCCCTGCTACTGGAAACCTGGTCTCTACTTTTTGTCTCTATGAGAGTGCATATTTTACAGTGTTTTCTTTGTAGTTAAAATTGGGCTTGAACAGAACGCTCGAGGCCTGGCTGGGACCATCCCTGGGCCAGGACCCCTTGCTCTGCTCCCCGGACCCCTTCCCCTCCTGCCAGCACAGCAGGCCTGCAGGTCCTTTGTGGAGAGAGGAGATGGCACTTCCATGCCCTGGGCTCCTCCTCCCAGCTCAGAGCCTGAGGGAAGGGGCTGGAAACAGACCACGGAGCCAGCATGGAACCCCGTTCTCCACCCCAGAAAACTCAGTGATAGGATTACCAAAAAAAAAAATGGACTTGAATTTAACATCCTAAATCTATAACAATCTTGTTTGCTTTGATACCAACTTAACTTCAGTAGTAAACACAAACTATCTTACTGTACTCCTCTGTCCCCCCATCTTTATGTAGTTTTTGTCACAAATTACATGTTTATACATTATGAGTCCAAAAACCACTGATTTATCTTACAACTTATGCATTTGCCTTTTAGATCCTGTAAGAATTAAAAAGTAGAGTTTCAAATCAAAAATACAATAGTACTAGCATTTATATACACCCATGTTGTTACTTTCTCAGAAGATCTTTGTTTCTTCATATGGCTTCAATCTAATTTCAATATGTAGAACTCTTTTTGAGCATCTCTTGTTGGGCTGGTCTAGTGACAAACTCCCTCAGCTTTTGTTTATTTGAGAGTGCCTTTATCACTCCCTCATTTTTTAAAGACAGTTTTGCCAGATATCAAATTCTTGGTGGCAATTTTTTGTTTTTAGCATTTATAATATGTCATACTACTGTCTTCTTGCCTCCATGGTTTCTGATCAAAATAGGCACTTACTGAGGCTCCCTTGTACATGACACATTGTTTCTCTTTTGCAGCTTTCAGATTTCTCTATTTATCTTTGGTATAGTATGGGTCTGTTTGGAGTTTGTTGAGCATCTTGGGTGTGTATATTTATGTCTTTCATTAAATTTGGGAAGTTTTCAGCCATCATTTCTTTGAATATTCTCTCCTCCCCTTTCTTTCATTTTTCCCACAGTGCATATGTTGGTATGCTTAATGGTGCCCCATAGGTTCCTGGGGCTCTGTTCACTTTTCTTCATACTTTCTCCTGTTCCTCAGACTGGATGATTTCCATGGTCTTATCTTCAAGTTCATTGTTTCTTTCTTCTACCAGCTCCAATCTGCTGTTGAACCCCTCTAGGTAATTTTAAATTTCTATTACTGTGGTCCTTAGCTCTGTTTGGTTTCTTTTCATAATTTCCACCTCTCTACTGATACTGTTTGTTTTCATTTATAATTTTCCTGATTTCCATTATTTCTTTGCTGTGTTTTTCTTTAGCTTTTTGGACATATTTAGGATCATTTCTTAGAAGTCTTTGTCTAGTATGCCCCAGGTCTGATCTTCCTCATTGACAGTTTCTAATGTTTTAATTTCATCTTTTGCTAGGCCATAGCTTCCTGTTTCTTTGTATGTTTTTTGTAATCTTTTTCTGAAGCATAGACATTTTAATATTTTAATGATGTATAGTCACTGGAATTTAGACTCTGAAGTATCTGTTCTTACGCTTGTATCCAGCTAGTATTATGAAAGAGCTTTCCTTGATTGCCAGGAGTGAACCAAAAAAATAAAAAATAAAGGAAGAAAACCCCTATCCCACTCTTTATAGATTGATTTGTACAAGTACTCTTCTTCAGGGACTATCCAAATAGTGAATTTAGACACTAGCTCATAGGGGTCTCTCTGGTCAATTCTGCACATGCATCTTGTCTTGGGCATGCCCGTGTGGCCCTAGGAATTTCCTCATTTACAGGGTTCTTAATATCCCTTCTTTCCTAGGAAACAGTTTCCTCATGGTCACAGGCACTGCTCTGTATGTCCTACCCAGCCATCCCTTGCATGACTTCTCTGCTCTCTCACAAAGCAAGTCCCTCAGGCCACCATCAGACAGATTGGACCAGACATACATCCTTCCAATATGTGTACGAGGATTCCTCTGCTGTCTCTGGAACTGGGACCAAGGATCTGCACTGGGAGTGCAGGCTAGCTCTGAGCTGAGCCAGTGAGGTGTGGGAAGAGGGGCCAGCCACGGCACCATGAGATCCTACTGATTTTAAGTAATCTTTTTCTTGATTTGCTGTTTACCCTGTTTCTGCACGTTTTTGTTTTGTTTTTTTGAGTTTTGAGAAAGAAGTTTCTGCCAGTTCTTGCTGGCTATTCAAAGTTTCTGTGAGGGGACAGCACACTGAAGCTTCTGACTCCATCTTGATTGGTGTGGGGACCAGGGAATCTAATTACCTTGTTTTTATGAAAGGCCCTTAGCTGTTGTCTGTAGGGATACTGTATTTCCATCACATATAACCTTTGCTGAAATTCTAAATTGTATTATCAAGTGAAACTCCTAGTTTTATGATTCAGAGAGTGAACTATCAGCTGTAGAAGGTTGCTCATAAGCTTGTCATCTCATTTCCTGGCTCTTTATTTCTAATTAATAATTTACTCTTTTCTCTGCCTGACTTGAGGCCTTGTGAAATAACTGATTTGTTGAGGTGTAAGATGAAAATATGATAGGGAGATTATGCCTACTTTCACAGTTAAATAGTGCTACTGCAATATAGAGTGAGTATGTGTACCTCTGTATGGAACTGAGGATGACTTAAGTAAAATATCTATTTTCCTTTTCTTTCATTCTTTTAGTAGTTGTAGGAAGGCGAGACCTATAGTTTTTTTGAATTTTGGTCCTTCAACTTTTGACTAAGTTTTCATATGTACCTTTTTAATTCCTGTAGTTATAAATCTAGAGAAGAACTATCCAGTAGAAGTAGAATGAGAATCACATTGCAATTTAAAATTTTTAGTAGCCACATTAAAAAAGTAAAAAAAAAGTATAGTTTAATATATTTTAATAATATACTTTCATCCAGTATAACTAAAATAATATCATTTCAACAAGTATTCAATATAAAATTATTTTTCTACTGTCATCAAAATCTAGTATTTTGAAGCATTTTACACTTTGAAATGTTTTATGTAGGTATTTTACACTTAACAGCACATCTAAATTTGGAATAACCATGTTTCAGAGCATATTTAGTGTGTGAGTCTGGAAGTCATATTTCCTTGTAACTTGTACTCAGGTGATGAGATTCTTTAAAGTCTAATTAACAGTGTAGTTGGGGGTAGAGAGCTGTATGGAGGGAACTTTATATAATGAATAGAAACTATGTCTCATTGATGGTTGTATCCTCCAGTACTGGCAAAAGGGCTTTGAACATTTAGAGATTCAATATGTGTCAATTTTAACTAAAATGCCTTAAGATATTTTTGGAATTACATTTTAGTTGTAATAATGGGTTATATTATAGAACACTTCTTTGAGAAAAACAATTTCAAAATTAGAAATGGCTAAAAATCTTCATTCTGTTTTTTAACTTCTGAATTAATTTATTCAATATATATTTATTGAGAAAGTACTTTAGGCCAGGTACTTTTTAGTAGTGAAGTAAGATAGAGGCTGTCCCCTGCCCTTATGGTGGTCTAATGGACAAATATATAATACTAAAGATATATGAACTCAGATATATAAGCAGTCAGGTCAAGCAAGAATCATCTTGTCTTCCCTGATAAACCCCTTCAAGGTAGCAGTTTCCCTCTTTTATCTGCCTTACTGTTATTTTGAATATAACTTAGTACAGAACCTGGAATTAAGTTCTCAAAGTTTGTTATGTGTATTTTTATTATCATTGCTATTACTCACTGTATCATGTTAGGAAAACTATTTAATCTTTTTGAGCTTCAGTTTGCTAACTGGTAAATGGGAATAATGCCATTTACCCCATAGGCATGTCATAAGGAAATGAGGTGTTTGTAAAGGATCTAGAACAGTGTCTGACCTACAACAGGCTCTGAGTAAAAGTTATATGCTTTTATAAATGTTTACTCAGAGTTCTGTTCTTGATACCCTTTATTCTCAGTCTTAGTGAGCTTATTTCATGTCTGTAGATCTCCTAGATCAGAGCTCTCTAACAAACTTCAGTTCTACATATCCATTTTCTCTTGGGTAATTTAACTCAAACTTGGTAAACCCAGGGCAGCACTTATCTTCCTTCCCACTAGTCACTCATTCAGTATTCCCTAACTTGATGAATAAGACCCTAAATCATCCAGATGCCCAAGCTAGAATTCTAGAGTCATTGTAGATGCCTCCCTTTCCATTTATACCCTATATCCAGTTAATTGATTCTGTAACAGTACCCTCCTAACTTCTCCCTTTTCAGGTTATCCTCCACTCCGATGCCAAGAGTGAAATTTTTTTTTTTTTTATCTTCACAGAGACAAATCTGATAATCTAAATCTATTTGTAGAAAACTTTAGGAGAAATTTATATTCTTTCCTTGACTTCTGCTGCTTTACATAAACTATTACCAACTGTTACATCTTTGTCTTGTTTTTAAATACTAATGGTTTATTTTCCTAAAGTATGGCTGACTTTTCTGGTTTCTTAAAATGATTTGTAATTTGAAGTATTAATGTTATAATAAGAGTGCTAATAAATGCTAAATTTTTTGAACACTGAGATTTGATTTAATTTTATCCGATAAAAGCTAGAGTAAGATTGAGGAGAAAATTTAAAACAGATTAATAACAAAGGAGAACACGGTATGTGGTGGTAGGGTTGCTACTAATTTGTTACTGTAGTTGAGTTGATTCCTTGTCAGAAGTCTTCTCTTGAGAAGTTTGCACACATTATATCATATTACAGGAATTGTGAAGTATAAAATTAATCTAGCATTAACTGTTAATCAGATATCCTATTGATTTAGTAACTCTGAGCATGGATATAAAAGATAATTTATTTTAAATCCATGAATGAGTAAAGTCTAATTTAACATTGGTAAATATAAGTTTTATATATACCAAATACTATAAAAACCCTATAAATAATTATTTTGTCTAAAAAATTCATTGATTTATTTTACAGCCTTGCTTTGCATCCTGAACGAGTGTTGGTAGCAACAGGTCAAGTTGGGAAAGAGCCTTACATCTGTGTTTGGGATTCATACACTTTGCAGACTATATCAGTTCTGAAGGACGTTCATACCTATGGTATAGCTTGCTTAGCATTCGACTTAGATGGACAGGTATGTGATGGTTTTTCCTTTTTACTAAACTGTCTTTTAAAAATATATGCTATAGAAAATGATTATAAATTTGTAAAGATTAAATTGGAAAGCAATTGATGAAAGATACTTGTTTGTCCAAAGGTGGGAATGGATGAGTAAAGTGGATGGTTGCTGATGAACAAAATATGAGAACAAGAGATTTTTATTTCATTATATGAAGTATCTTCTCAAATTGAGTTAATTACTGCCTTGAAAACCAAAGAGATTCTGATTTAGTTGTGTATTACCTGGTTAAAAAAATTTTATATACAGCTATTTTCCAGGTATGATAAGTTCATAAGACAGAAGACATCTTAGGAAAATTAAGTTTCTCTAAGTATAGCTGTGTATACCTTATAAGTTTTCAGTTATTTTAAAGGTTATCTATTTAAAATTACATTTTTATTGAGAATTATGAGACAGGCCCTATAATGTGAGCTATTTTTCTACAAAATCAAAGTTTGAAACTAAGAATATAATTATCACTCCACTGACTTATCAGTTCCCAAACTATTACCTACCTTTAGTCAATGATTTTTTTAAACAAACTGAAAGCTTTTTTGTGTGTTTTTAAATGAAACTTCTTTTTCCAAAGAGTAGTAGATTTTTGCAGCTGTGGTTAGTTTACAGTCTTTAAAAATCTTATGTTAAAATTAGATATTAAAATAATTTTAACTTTGAGAAAAATTTTAGTTTCCTGCTTTTCAGTACATAACATTAGTTTTATATATCCAGATTTTATAGAAACAGATTACGGTGTGTACTACTCTCTTAAAAATGATAGCCAGTAGATGTTTTATATATAGCTTTAAGGAATAGCTTCTTTGAGGAGCATGGGTTAATATGCCCTTCTGATGAGAGTCTAGTAAGCATCCTATAAAGACTTAACTTGAATCTCTTATTTGGGGAAAAATGTTCTTCTAGGTTTAATATTACTTTAGAGTGGTAATTGGCAATTACGGAACCTCAATTTGTGTCCCATTTTTGTTATCTTTTTGTCCCTTAATTTCCTCATATCAGAATTTCTTTCATTTTCCCTTTTAAAGGGAAGAAAGTAATACTTTTTACCTACTTCACAAGAGCATAAAATAATAAGAAAGAAATGTACAAAGTTGTCTTGCAAATCATCTATGAAAGATGTTCTGAAATCAAGATGTTTTAACTATAAATGTATACTTTAAATATAGATGTTTTCTCTTAACTTTAAAATTGCCTTTTCTTAATGTAATATATTGCATTGTTGAGGAATGTCTCATATATCCAAGGAGAAATCAAACCTATAGCTTTTACTAGTTGAAAGTCTTTAATTTATTTTGAACAACTTATATTTTCAAAAGTCTTGGTTACATGTATTTTACTATCACAGATCTTCATGAGAACATGATACTTAAAATTTTAAGCTTACAAAAACCATAATAACTATAAGTTATTGAACACATAGAAAGTGCCAGGCATTGTGCTAATGCCTGTATTATCTCATTTAATCCTCACAACAACTCTATGAAATAGATACTATTATTATCTCTATTTTACAGATAAAGAAACTGAGGCTTAGAAAGGTTAAATAACTGGCCCCAGGTTACACAGCTAGTAAATGGAGCCAGAGCGGGAACCCAGGTCAGTCATACTCCAAAGCTCATGTTTTTAACCACAATGTTTTACTGCTTCCCAAACATGTAACTTAGGAGGTGGTTATTTATATTTCAAAAGGAATCATCCATTTCAAGTAAAGTTAAAGCTGAATTGTAAGGAACTGCTACCAGTTAATAAAGAATCTCTGAAATAAAATGTTAATGAAAAAATGCTTTAACTTGAAAAATATATTTGAGAGAACATATCTATCTAAATGCTTATATCTATAAATAGTTTATGGGATATCAAATAGGAAATATTGTATAATTTTTGCATTTTCTGCTATGTTTGAAACTGTAAGTGATCATTTAACATTTATTCAGTGAATGAATTTCCCATTTGGTGGTGCTGAATGTTCTTTTACCAGAGGCTTTCTTTTAAATGAATTGAATATACATTCTAATAAGGCCTTTGGCCTTATTAGGGATAATGAGTACTTGAAAGGGCTATTTAAGTAAATCCACATAAAACAGAGACTAAAATTTTATAGCAGATGAGATTTGGAGTGGAAGGAAGAGAAATTTGGCATTTTATTTTGAAATATAACCATGATTTATAAAATTTCTCATTTTTAACAAAATCTAAGTTAGAAACAGCATGCTAATTTGTAGAATGAACTAGGAGTAAAGTATTAATTGTTTTACTTGATTTTGTGAATTATATGTTGGTAAAAAATAAATTTTTCAGTTTATTTTTCATTTTTGACACATGATAATGGTCATTTTTGTGAAAATATTTGGAAGCTTCACTGTTTTTTTCTAAGGATCTTTTGATATGGAGAAAATGTGGGTTCCTTCTTGCCAACGCCCTCTAAAGACCAATTTCGATTTCTGAGACGTGGGTTTCAAAGAGAGAGAGTTTGTTTGCGTAAACAAAGGAAGTCATTTGCCTTAGATGACCCAAAAGCTGCCTCCTTGATTTGCTGAAATTCTAATATTTTATAACATCAGGATGCTATAATTGGGGTGGAGTTTGCACAGGTTTTTTCATTAATAAACATTAAGGGGCTGAACAGGATGGGGGTGGGTATGAAACCCCGGTGACTCCAAAGTTAGAATCATTATCAAAGATCAAGTCATCCAGGAGAGGGGGATACCAGAAACAAACATCAGCTAAAAAGTTTTTGTATGGATAGCAAACAGAGGAAGGTGTAATGGTCACCCTTTCAATAGAAATGTTCATATGCAATGTAAGATCCATCTAGAGTAATCATTATAATAGTAGGTACAAGTGGCCATATACAAGGATAAGATCCACCTGGAATAATCATTACAATGGCAGGATTTTAGTAGGAAATGGCCATATGGAAAGGGTGAATTCAATCTAGCCAGTTTCAGTAATTTCAGATCTCAACCTTTGGCTATTTACAATTTACTAGAAATAAAAAGGCATCTATATAGTGATTTAGTAATCATAATTATTTATTAATTCTTAACCCTTGGTTACATTTTTAGTTAACTTTTGATACCTAGACATATTTGAAGTGCCTATTATATTATTGTATTAGTCAGGGTTCTCTAGGGAAACAGAATCCACAGGACATATCTGTCAATAATATGAGATTTTAAGAGTCTCTCACACGACCTTTTGGGGCTGCACAAGTCCAGGTTCCACAGGCAGGCTGCAAACCAGGGCCTCTGATGAAAGTCCGATGAGAGGTCCTTGATGAGTTTCTGGGAGAAGGTGGCTGTCCAGCGATGAGCTGGGAAATTCTCTCTGAATGTTGAAATCACTTCCCCTTTTAAGGCATTCAACTGATTGGATGCAGATGTAATCAGCCATCCACGAAGTAAACTCACTGGTGATCCATAAATGCTCTTGTATTACAGTTAACCCAGTGCTTGCTGGACCAAACACCTGGACCCAGTTACCTGGCCGAGTTGACACAGTAGCCTAACCATCACAATTATCATCCTTAAATTTCCTCCTCTTCAGTTGCTCTGCCAAATCCTAACTTCTCATGACTCCCTGCATGATTTGACCAATATTTATTCCACTAAATTCTGTATCTTTTGCAAAATTTAAAATTTCTTCACAACATTCTAACAGGGAGTTCTTATATAATGAACACTGAGGTCTCAAAGACCTCCCATACTGGAATCTTTTAAGCTTAATTGTCCATTATTAGAGTATGTTTCTCATCTCAGGAGCTCATGGGATGCATCTAGCTGTGTGTATTAGGATGTTTTTCTTATTTGAGTACTTGGTGTGCTATAATTTTTTAAAGATACTTCTTATTCAGTTAATGAACATGAATAAGATTTTGTTTGGGAATAGGATCAGGGAGGAATTTGGAAAGCTGGAAAGAGGTTTCTTTATCTTGTTTTCCTTCTTCCTCTCTGTTACGCCTCAGTTTTTTTAAAGGAGCCTTTCCTGCTGTCTGCTTCTTAAATGTCAGTGTTCTTCAGGATTTTGTAGCCTTCTTCTTTTTTCACTTTACTTATTTTCTCTGGGTGATTATCAAGATCCATGACTTTAATTCCCAAATCATTTCACTCAGGTCTCTCCTCAATTCCAAATACCCTCTTGGAGGTCCTATAGATATACTGTTACCGAGCAAGAGCTTGCTCCCCAACACTACAGAAGTCAATGCCATGACAGTGGGATTTTGAGAAAGAAAGTGCTTTAATGCAAGTTCTACTGGCATGGAGATACGAGGCTCCCCCCACCCCCTCTGCTCAAATCTGTCTCCCTGAGTCTAAAGAGCTTAGGGGTTTTATGGGATTCAAACAAAAGGAGGTGGAGATAGTGAAGTCATTTAAGTTGACATATATTGATTGGTTATGTTTCAGTTATGGTGAATAAGGGAGTGTGCAAGCATGGGCTCAAGAAGCCCTTGAAAACTGACAAAAGCCAGCTGGGGTAAGCATTGATGACAGGGTACAACAGAGTTGTAAATCAACCAATTAATGTAAGATAACAAGTAAAGGAATGAAAATAAGTGAGGGGCTGTTAATAAGGTACAAGCAATTAGATATAGCAATGTTATAAAACGCTCGGTTAACATAAGAAAAGTAAAGAAATCGAAATAAACTTAAACTGGCTGTAAGTGAGGGGCAAGGAAGGCATTTTGGTTATAGCAATGTTATAAATCACTCAGTTAACATAAATTACAATAATAAGTAAATCTCCTGTAGTCAGTGGTTATAATAGCTCCACAAACTGGTTTTTCCTTCCCACTTGTTTCAATACCATGTTAAACAATTACAATGGAATTCTCTAATCCTGTCAAAAAACAAAGCCCACTTTTTCTCCTGGCTCTGACCTACCTACCTATCTAACCTCATCTCCTGCAGCTTCCCAATTTTCTATCTCCTCACTTCAGCCATACTGAATTACTGGCACTTTGTTGAAAGCATCGTGACTTAATTTTTGTGTCCCTTGGTCTGGAATGTACTTTCTCTTACTTTTTTCTTACTTATTTTACTTTTGCTGGAAAACTTTCTTTATGCTTCCTCACTTCTCTAGGTTGGGTTAAATGTGAGAAAAGATGAAAAAGTAAAACAAAAAAATGAAAGTAAGTTAGAAGAGCTAGTATTTCCTCTGTGTTTCTTCTTCCTCTCTGCTGTAGCTTAACCTATGTTTAGGAAGGTCAATGCTTTGTTTATCAGGGCTGCAGAGGAAGCACTCCTTGGTCTAATTTTGTTACTGCTTATTCAAGGCTAGATGCTTTGAGGCTCTCTTGGGATATGTGGAATTTTAAAGCTTTTGACCAATTGTGGTTTGATGAGCTGAGCAAGAGAGAAGAGGCATTGATAGAAAAGACAGTACTCCTCTGACTATTCCTCACTTTATACTTGCCCTGTGAGATGTTAATCCCAACACAGTATACTATAGAAATATCTTTGCTCTGGCTAGATATTTGCTGATACTCTCTGGTTCCCAAATATTAAGAGCACTCAGGAGGAGCAAATCATCACATCTTGTTCACTTGGGCATTCTGCTACTGTGATTTGATGGATATCACAACAAACTGCTTTCTGTATCTTTTTATGGGAGCCATTCATTCTACTTATTTTGAAGTTTAGATAGCAATTCTACTTTGCAGAAACTCTTTCTAACTGTATGCTAGGTAAGATTTCTCATTTGGACAGATAGAGGGCATGGAAAATTATGGTTATGGTAAATTAACAGCAATAATAATAGCAAACATTTATTAGTATTAACCATGTGCCAGGCACTCTTTATAAGTCCTGTATATATGTGTACATGTTAGTTCTCATATTATTCCTGTGAGGCACTTGAACTATCCCTACATTTAATAGGTAAGGAAACTAAGGTGCCGCAAGGTTAAATAACTTGCTCAAAGTCATCCAGATACTAAAAGATGAAGCCAGCGTTCAAACATAGGGTTTGGCAAAAGAATGTATGTGCTAAACCAGGGTTTGCCAAACTCTACAGCAAGTCAAATAATAAATATTTTAAGCCTTGTGGGCCATATGGTCTCTGTCACAACTATTCAGTTCTGCCATAGTAGTGTGGAAGCAGTCACGTGGCAATCTGTCTCTTTCTGTCTCCTCCTGTGGCTTCAATTTCTGTGTCCAAATTTCCTTTGCTTATAAGGACTCCAGTTATACTGGATTAAGACCCATCCTGTTTCAGGTTTGCCTCATCTCAATAGCATCTTCAAAGATCCACACACAAATTAATCCATACCCATAGGACAAGGAGTTAGTACTTGAACATATCTTTGTGGAGGGCAAGATTCAATCTACCTCACTATTATATACCACTTGATATTTTCCTAAATGCCACTGAACTTCTGTTTATTCTTTTTTTGTTTTATTTTTCTGTTTTATCTTGGATTGTTTCTGTTGCTGTGTCTTAAAGTTCATTTATCTTTTTGGCATTGTGTAGGCTACTATTAATCCCTTGGAGGGAATTTTCATTTCAGATATTGTAATATTTATTTTTACAAGTTCTATATGTTCTTCTTTTGTATCTTCTATTTCTCTTTTTATTCTGTTCATGTTTGTTTTAAAGTAATTCATGAGCGTTTTGAAAAATTTCATTTTAATATCTAATGTCTCCTAATTTTAATCATCTCTGTACCTCTGGGGATTGTTTGGCTTTCACTCCCCTGTGATTGTTCTTTTTCCAGAATTTGTTTTTTGTATGACCTCATGAGGAGAGTTTCTAGACCTCTTTCTCTGCAATGCTTCCTTTTCTCCAGTATGCTGCTCTGCAAATTCTAATCATTTTGGCTGTCTGAACTCCAGGCTCTGTCTTCCTATGTCAGAAAGATTGCCAGGCTCTATTTGAGTTCCACCCTTCTGTACCACAGTACAAGAATAGGTTTCTAGTTGGAAGCTGAGGGAATTGCAGGACTCGCCTTGTTTGTTTCTTCTCTTTTGTAGTTTCACAGTGCTTCACATCCTATTACCAGTGTAAAAACATTTGTTTCCTATATTTCATACAGTTTTCTAGTTGTTTATGGCAGGTAGTTCAGACTCTGATAGTCCTTCATGCTCAAAGTCTGTCTTTCATGTTTTTTAACCTCTTTCATATTTTCCATCTCGCTTCTTCTCTTTTCTATTTTGTCTCTTCATCTCCCTCTAATCTAGTTAACTCTTCCATTGAGTTTCTAATTTAAATTATTTTCTTCTTCCTTTTTTTTTTTTTAAAGGAAGTACCAGCGATCAAACCCAGGACCTCATATATGGGAAGCAGGTGCTCAACCACTGAGCTACGTCTCCCCAATTTAGATTATTTTATTTTTCATTTTTAGAAGTTCTGTTTGCTTCTTCAAATCTGCTTGGATACCTTTTAATAGTCTCATATTCCTTGCTTATATGCTCATAAACAGATATTTTAAAGCCTTACTTTTTTTCTATACTAACATTAAACTTTTTTTATATTGTTTATCTGACCCTTCCATGGTCTAATTTTTTGCAAGGCTGAAGAAAAATAAGGGTTGCCAGGATTTAGCAAATACTAGGGTAAAATAGATGTAGATGTTCTCTTACCTTCCAGTCTTCCCATTGAGAATCACTTTGTTTTTGTTCTCAGAGTTCTTAATTTCTTGACAGAGCTCAGAAAGAAATTTAAAAGCTGTTTTTACATTTTATCTAGCATTTTTAGTTTTTGGCAAGAGAGAGAGATGTTCAGGGTATTTTATCAATCCTGCTGTTAGAAATGGAAGTCTCTCTTCTGTTTCTAAATGTGAAGAACTGCACATATGTGCAAACATTAACAAGGTGAAATACATTCAGCTCTTCTCTATGAGGTCTATAAAATATAGATGTGTAAATTTTTATATTTATAAACCCCACTTGTTTGCCATTTATAATGTGGTTCCTTTTTTTACTTGTTTGCCTTTCTTTCCTGTCTGGACTCCTTGGACATAATTCAGCGCTTGGTTTCAGTTGGACTCGATTCAAAGAATGCAGTTTGTGTTTGGGATTGGAAAAGGGGAAAAATGTTATCTATGGCTCCTGGTCACACAGATAGAGTAAGTATTCCCCTTTGGAGTTTCTAATGGGTACTGGATGGGAAAGGATCAGAGAAGAGTTCAGGGGATTTTATTCTTCTGTATTTTGTTATTGTCAAATGTGTCTTATGTAATTTAAATTTTTAAAGTACAATTACAAATATCCATAAAATCTTAGAATGCTGTATGAATTGTAGTTCTCAAAAACATGGCTACATGTATATAATGTAGCACAAAACTTTTAACCCAATGTTTGCTTCAACAAAAGTAATGCACTTTAAATTATTGAGACTTCAATTTAATAAATCAAATAGTTCATAATTCAGGGTGTTAATAATCGGGTAGGGAAAAATACACCAAATGTAAAATATGGGCTGTATAGTTAGTAGTAGTATTTTGATGATGCTATTTCATAGTCTGTAAAAAATGTTTCACAACAATGCAAGAGTTGGGTTTTTCGTTTGTTTGCTTGTTTGTTGTTGTTTTTTAGAAGATACCAGGGATTGAACCCGGAACCTTGTACATGGGAGGCAGGCATTCAACCACTTGAGCTATATCCACTCCCTGTTTTTGTTTGTTCGTCTTTTGCCATTGAATATTGTTTATTTAGAATTTTTATAACATGACAATATTTATGATATAATGTTAAATAAAGCAGAACACAGAACTAAATTTAGTAAGTGCTCAATATTATTTTAAAAACACTGAAAAAAGATCGGAAGGAAATAAACTAGAGCATTGACAATGTTATCTTTACTTCTAATAAATTTCTGTGTTTTCTAGACTTTCCATATGCATATAATGCTTTTTAATCAGAAATGCCAAGTATTTCATTTTGTTAACTAACTACAACAGATATTTTCACAATTTCTCTGCAGAAGTTTGCTGATTAGTCAGGTCCTGAATATCCATGAAAATTGAAACTGTGAACTTTAAAGCTAATTATTTAGTGGTGGGGTCATGTTTGGGAGTTCTGTACAATGATATGCATGTTTGTTTTGTAAGTTCACAGCTTTTACTATACACTTATTGTTTAAGCATGTTCATGTATGAGTGATATACTTCAATAAAATTTTATTTTTAAAAACTTAAATAGTTCATGTCTATATTTGTTTAGTTTGGTTTACCCCTAAATTGTTACATATGTGTCATAATTAAGGTGAAAAATAATGTTGCTTTTGCTACTATTAAATTATTTACTTTGAAGGATTAAGAATATATTCCTTATTCCAAGTAGTATAAAACTAATATAATACTTTGTAATCAGTTTTTTAAATTAAATGTTACGCTATTTTCATAAACATAGATAAAAAAAATTTTGTCATAAACTCTTAAAAATGTCTAACTTTTTCATATAGTAGAATCCTATCCTGAGCCAACACAGGAGACATAGTTATTCTACTTGGGAGAATCTGTGAATCTCTGAAAATTGTGAAGAAAATTTTGTGTGTTATGTGCCTTTTGCACTTTTGAGAATAAGCTTGGTTTTCAACAGGTTCTCATAGGGGCCTGTTACACACAGTTTAGGTAATTATTAAAGTGTTAGGTATATTTCATTAGACAACTTTGTATTCTGACTCACAAAGCATTTCACACATTAGGACTTTGGATTTAGTAAATAGACCAATAATTATGAAAAATGATGCTCTCAGTGTAATTTTTAAAGTATTTTTATGGTTAGTATTCTCAAGTTGCATTGATAAATTTTTCATATAATCTGTATTATGGTGAATTGTTAAAGGTTAATTTATAAGGTATAGTCTTTCTTCATTGTCACTTTGTAAATTTTTGAGGTAAAAATGTATCTTAAGTGAACATGCAGGTATCAGAGAAATATGGTTAACACTACCAGTTAGCAGAATAAAGGAATTATTTTCCAAATGTTAATTTTTCATTTATTATTATTAAATTACATGTTTCTAATGTACATTTTGTTTCATCTGGGTTTTTACTTGTGTGCTTTTGTAATAAAATGGTCTGTATATATCTAGAATTTATGAGATCTTAGAAAAGGAGGAAGCCTGGGGATCCCCAAAATTTAAGTGTAAGTTAATTTTGCTAAAACTAAATATTACTTTGAAATAACTGGATCTTTACATAAGATATTCTGTGTGATAGCTATAAAAATGTTCCCTTTTTCTTGCTATGTAAGTGATGTTCCATTCAGAATCTCTCTTCTCTAGAATATATGCAAGCAGTTGTCGCATATTCTTAGGACTGTTGAACCAATTTTCTTATTTGTAGAACAAATATTTTTTTTTTAATTAAAAATTAATAAGGAGCTAATTTTCACTCCATCAGTTGTATCATAAAGTTCATAGAACCTGAGAAATAGTTTTTATTCCTTATCATTTACATATTTACTTTATTTCCCTACAATTTTGAGATGTGGGGTTCTTGTTAATTTTTGAGGAATATTGTATTAAGATAGGTAGGGATTTGGGCTATTTGGTCTTTTGGACAGGATTTTAATATGATTCTAAAAATAAGTATTTTAACGATGAATCTGATTTATTTACAGATATTTGATATTTCTTGGGATTTGTACCAGCCAAATAAACTTGTCAGCTGTGGTGTAAAACATATCAAGGTACTAGAAGGGTCTTGTTTTATAATAATAATAATATTTACTCAGTTCTCTGCCCCTAAATACATATCACACGATTAACAATTTAGGGTAGTTTTAGGATTTTTACAGTAATTATTTTAAATGTCAACATTTCTAATGTTCTTATGTTCAATCTAAGAAATATTGTGTAGTTACTATGTGTGAGGAACTGGAAGGGATATTGATATGAACAGAGAATTAATAAACCATTCTCCATAAAGGAACTTTACAGTCTAATAAGAGTCACTGTATTCCTCTTGTTTCATTTACAAAGTAAAATATGAGACTAGGAAACCAAGCAAACCAAGAGTTTTTCATTCACAGAGATAGGCTGGTGTGGTAGAAGCAACATGAATAGAATTGGCTTGCTGGCTGTTTGACCTGGGATGAGACACTTTAATCTCTTTGAGCTTTTAGTTTTCACATCTGAAAACTGGCTGCTGTTACCACCCTCATAGAGTTGATGAGGATTAAATAAGGCAGTGTATATTCAAATACTTGTCATAGTGCCTAGCACATGGTGCCTAGCACATGGTCAATTTGACTTTGCTTATGAAAGCTCCAGTTTTTGTGTTATAATTATAGTTCAGGTTTTGAAGCCCATGTAGTCAGTGGTGATAGTTCTTTTAAATAATTGGTGCAAATTGGAAATACATGCTTTTCTTCAACTGTCTGATAAAACAGTTCCTGATAACAGTTACTCCTAGTGAATAAGAATCTGTGTTCACATTCTTTCTTCTCTTATGCTTGCCTCCATCCACATTTTCTCCAAAGCATCTTTAACTGCTGGTGAAATTCTGGTTTTGGTATTGTGGTACTAATTTGATAGATGGATAATATTAAATCTCTATGTTTTCTAACAGTCAATAGCAAAAGGCTATATGCTAGGCTCTAAGGTACATAGTATAAGCACTGTAAAGATAGAGAATTTTATCTTGTTCATCTTTGATGAACATCTTTGATGAACAAGATAATGATGTTTAACATAGTATTGAATATATATTAATTGCTTAATAAATGGCAAATTAATAAATAAAAAGAAGATCTTATCACTGTTTATGTTATACATAAAGCTAAAAATTCCATTATCAGGGTTTTTTAAAAAACTCATCTTCTCAATTAAATGAGACAAAATATATTTTTATTATGAGTTACTTTTGTTTTCCTTTGGTAAAGGCAATAAATAATATGGTAGTTCTCTTTGTAGATAATTCATATGATGAAACTAAGTCCCAGAGATGGTCTAAACTGCACTGTCTGGACAGTAGCTACTAGCCATATGAGGTTATTTAAATTAAATAAAATTTAAAATTTATTTCTTCAGTCTCATTAGCAGCCACATTTCAAACGCTCAAGAGCCACATGTAACTAGTGGTTATTATATTGGAAAGAGTAGATATAGATATCGGAAAGAGTAGATATAGATCATTTCTATCATCACAGACAGTTCTATTAAACAGCACTGATCTCAGTTATAGATCAATGGTTCTTAACCCTCACTGTGCATCAAAATCATTTTGCTACCTGGGCTTCGCTCTCCATTCTGTCTCAGTTTATCTCAGTTGGGGCCCAGGCAGCCTGGTTTTAAAATTTTCCCAGGTGATTCTAATGTACGGTCAAGGTTGGGAATCACTGATCTAGAGGAAAATAATTGATTCAAATTGGAACTGTTGAAAAGGAAGGAGGGCCAGCTGTTCTTATGCACAGAAATTATGACACTTTTATGTTTAGAAATCATTAATGTTTCATTCATTAAATCACTCATTAGTTATTTGAATACTTCTTAATTCTTTGAGGCTTCAGGCTTTAAAATATAAGTATATAATATTAATTGTATTATTTTAAATAGTAATTTACTTATAAAGTTGAATTTACCCTCTGGGCCTAATCTCTTTATGCAGAACTATTTAATGTATATCCCATTTTTATTTCTTATTTTGCTCCCTCTGCAAACTATTAAAATTTACATGAATCCACATAATAGAGCAAAAACCCAGGTCATGAATATTTGATTTCCCTATCTTCTCCCAGGAAGGGAGAAGGTATCCCAAATAGGTATCTGTATTCTTTTTAAGCTTTACAGACAAATGAATTGCTTAGTTTTAAAAATGTCAATGAGAGCAACATATTAAACTTTTTTTTTTTTTTCACCTTTACTGTCTTCATTAGAGATTGAACATTAGGTTTGGTCCTTTTTCCTTTTAGTGTATGGTGTCTTACCTTCATTTTTCATTACTAACCCCTTCTCGCCTTTTTTTACTGTCTAAATTTAATGGAGATTTTTTTTTTCAGAAACCTAAGGGAAAATGTTAGGATATTTTAAAAATAATCTAGTTCAAACTCCTTATTTTTACAGATGAGGATTGTCAGATAAGGATTGTGGGCTATAAAATAGCTATTGATAACACTAGGGTGGTGATGTAAACATTGATATATACTTATTGTAAGAGAATTTCTTAGATAATTTCTGGTCTGCTCCTCTAATATAGCATCAAAATGTTGGAAATATTTTATTCTAACTTATAAATATTCTTTGGTAATTTGATTATACTCTATATCTTTATAGTTCTGGAGTTTATGTGGAAATGCTCTTACCCCAAAACGAGGTGTCTTTGGTAAGACTGGAGACCTTCAGACAATATTATGCCTAGCCTGTGCAAGAGATGAATTAACATATTCTGGTGCGCTCAATGGGGATATATACGTTTGGAAAGGAATCAATCTTATACGAACAATACAAGGAGCCCATACTGTAAGTATATTAAATATTTTAAAAGCTTTTAGATGTTTACTTACTTTTCTTAGAAGTACAGATTACATAATATAGCATACTGTTTCAAATCAGTTCAGTTGCTTGAAAAATGCTATTTGAACTGAATGAATTTGTCTGTTTTCAGGATTTCAATGAGGAAACGTTATGCAATTAAACACACAGATATTTATTAAATTAATATAATTAGTGTCTTGTTAAAACCATTGGGAAGCAGATATGGCTCAAGCAGTTGGGTGCCTCCCTACCACATGGGAGGTCCCAGGTTTGGTTTCCGGTGCCTCTTAAAGAAGACAAACAAGACAGCAAGCTGACATGATGGGCTGGCACAGCAAGCTGGCACAACAAAGAGACAAAGGAGGAAAACATTATGAGAGACACAAAAAGCAGTCAGCGGAGGTGGCTCAAGTGATTAGGCACCTCCCTCCCATATGGGAGGTCCCGGGTTCAGTTTCTGGAGCTTCCTAAAAAGTAGATGAGCACACAACAAACAGACACAGAGAGCAGACAGTGAGTGTAAACAACGAGGAGGGTGGGACAGGAGGAGAAATGAATAAATAAAAATAAATCTTTGAAACAAAACAAAACAGAACCATTGCTTTTAGCCTGGTGTCTTTCTCAGAACAGTGTGGGAAAAGCTTTTTGAATTCAACCAAAAAGTATTCTAGATTATCCACAGTAGAATAAAGTTGTGAAATTTCATATATTTATTGACCACTTGAATTTTATTTTATATGAATTGGCGTTTCTTATCCTTTGCTCTTTTTTGTTGTGGTTAAGTTGTTTTTCTTAACTTTATTCCTTTGTATATTATATATATTAACCTTTTGACAGTCACACACATTACATGTATTTCCCTAATCTATTTGTCTTTGATTATGATATCTTTTCTTAAGTGAAAAAATTTTAAAAATGTTCCTTTATGACCTGCCATGCATGAAAATGATTTCTCAGAGTCTGTGTTCTTCTGACTTTTTTCTAATATATATATATATTTTTTTACATTTAGAGTTTTAAGTCCAGATATACTTTATTTTTATATATGGTATAAAGTTTAGCTTTATTATTATTTTATGTTATGTTCATATCATTAACTACCTCCTTGGTCAAAAATTAAGTTCCTATATGTACATGAATTTATTTCTAGATTTGTGTGTGTGTTTTCTGATGTATTTGTTTATTCCTATGTCATATCAAAGTTTTCTTGAATGGGTTTCCACCTTTAAATAGTAGGTTTTCTTAAAAAGCATATGTTGTTGAATTATATTTTATTTCCTCTTCTATAGGCAGGAATTTTTAGCATGAATCCTTGTGAAGAAGGCTTTGCTACTGGTGGCAGAGATGGCTGTATTCGTCTTTGGGATTTAACTTTTAAACCAATTACTGTGATTGATCTCAGGGAAACAGACCAGGGATACAAAGGTAATAAAAAAACAAATGTATGATGACTAAGCGAACTCTAAATGTGCTGAGGATTGTCTCTGTTTCAGTATACATAAATATATGCTTTATAAATATAATTATAAATGAGGCTTACCTTTTCCTCCTCACACTATACATTTAATTGAAATCCTTCTATTGAAGAGGAGAAATTTTGCATAAAGGGAGTCTAGGCTTACTGTTTTATGACAGATTCTTTCATATGTCTGATGTCTAACATAATAGAACCTGAAGAGATATGACAGGAACTTACTCTGGTAACCTTGGATTTTGAAAATATTTTACTATTAGAATGCTAAATGCAACTACTTAGCAAATAACCTTGTAAATAAAGTTTGTTGGGGGTTGAGGGAACTTTTGTACAGGATGATTAAAAATGTGTAGATATGTTTTTCCTTCATCCAAATTGTTAGCAATAGGGGGAATATTTTTCTTAAACAGGGTTTTTTAAAAATCCAGGTAATAAGATCTTTTACTGTAAAAATTAACTACTTGTTCACTTGTGTGGTATTGTATTACAAGAGTAGACAATGGAAGTTACATAGGTCTATGTTTAAACTGTTTCCCAGTCACAAGTTGTATGACCTTGGGATAGTTATTTAATCACATCTGTAAAATGAGGATAGTAGTATCTATCTCATATAATTAAATGAGTTAACACGTGTACATGTTTAAAATAGAATCTGATGTTTAGTAAGCACCCTGTATATGTTAACTGTTATTCTATTTTCATTAGTTTTGCTGAACATTATTGTAATTTGTTCACAAAATAATTTGACGCTTTTTCTTATTTGATCCTTACAACAGCATTGTGACATACACAGTACTCTTTTCTTATTTTCTTAATAGGCAAATGAAAAGTCAGATTATTACAAGAGAAAAGTACAATTCTATAAAGGTAGCTCTTGAATAATTACTTATTAAATGATGCAAACTGTAAGTGTTATAAGACTTTGACTAGGAAGTGTTCAGACTATGTCTAGAGTTGTCTAACCAGGAAGAAGGAAGAAGAGTGTAAATGTTGAAGGATGGTTAGAAATGAGGCCTATGAAAAGAATGAAATATCATTCCATGTAGAAAACAGTATGGATGATTGAAGAAAATGTGAGTTTGGAAGAAGGACTTGCAAATTTCTTCTGTCTCACATCTAAGTGTATAAAAGGTTCAAAAGTTAATGCCGATTTAGGCAGATGGGCATTTTGTTTTTATAGCATTGATATTAAATACATTTCTCTTTTGACTAGGTTTGTCTGTGAGGAGTGTTTGTTGGCGAGGTGACCACATTCTAGTTGGAACACAGGACAGTGAAATTTTTGAAATTGTGGTGCATGAAAGAAATAAGCCATTCCTAATTATGCAAGGGCACTGTGAAGGTGAACTTTGGGCACTTGCTGTCCATCCTACTAAACCTTTGGCCGTGACTGGAAGTGATGATCGTTCAGTCAGGTATTAAATTATAAAGTAATTGCACAGGACCTAATGAATCAGAAACACCACAATTTGTAGTTTAGTAAGCCTTCCAATGACTATTATGTACACTAAAGTTTGAGAACCACTGGTCAATGATATGATTTGAGATATTTTTCCGGTTTATCGTTTGTCTTTTTTCCCCATGTTATCTGTATATATTTCAGTTTGTATCTCTAAAAGATAAGAACTTTTAAACATAACCTATGATGCAGCATTCCTTTAATGTAATCAAATATCTGGTCAGTGTAGGAATTCCTCTGATTGTCTCATGTACATTTTTATACTGTCTTAGAATTAGGATTCAAATAAGGTCCATATTTTGCAATGGTTGATATGTTTTTTTTAAATCTTTTATTCTGTAGCTTTCTTCCTTCCTTTTTTTTTTTTCCCTTAGTTTATTTTTTAAAGAAACTAAGTCTTCACCTCATAGAGTTTTCCACATTCTAGATTTTGCTAATTGCATACCCATAGTGTATTTTAACATGTTTTCTCTTCCCTGTATCCTGCAAACTGGTAGGTAGATATAAAGACTTGGTCAGATGCAGTTATTAATTTTCACCAAGAATATTTCCTAGGTAATGAAATTTACCTTTGTTTGATGATATGTAATTTGTAACCTCTTTTTTTGTTATATTAGCAACCATTGAAGGTTATTGCCTACATTGGTGTTTCTCAAACTTTTTTTTCAATATTGCCTCCCTAAGGAGCTTTTTCATTTTTACCTAATTGTGTCCCTTCCCCATGAAATTTTAATACCACAGAAAAATGTATATCTGTTTATATGCTATGGCCCTTCAAAGGGCCACAAGCCATTGTAATGGTTTAAGATTTTTCATACACACCTGTCCCAAGAATGAATTTTTACCCACTCTGGGTAAGAGAATTCATGGCTAGATCTCTTATTTCATTAAGAGTTGCAAATTGTAATATTCCAATTTTATCATGCATTCTTTGTTTGATAGCTATAATATTTCTATATAGAGAATTTCTCCTCATCAACTATTTGGTTACAATTTGTATAGAAAAGGCAGGGAAAAATGCTTGATTTTTTCCTACATTCACTAGTCTTAAAAAATAGTTGGTTTCCTAGAAACCTTGCTATGACTGTCCACATTTCTTGCCATTTTTTTCTGTAGGAATGTCTAAGTTTTTTCACCTCTATTTTTAGCAGCTTTTGTGTATTATGGATGTTAACCCTTTTTCTGCCATGTAAGTTGCAAATAGTTTTCACCAGTTTGTTACTTGCTTTTTACTTTGTTTACAGTGGTTTTTTTTTGCCATGCATAAGTTTTTTGTTATTGTTTTATGTAGCTGAATTTGTGAATTTTTCTTCAATGACTTCTGAGTTTTATATCATAGAAAAATCTTCACCAAAGTTAATTAAAATTTTTTTCCAATATATTCTTCTGGTACATTAATGGTTTGATTTTTTATGTGTAACTCCTAATGTGTGCAAAGTTTACACATGGTAAGGAGTGAGATGGAGATCCAACCTACTTCTTTCCAGATAACTGATTTTTTAATGGTATGCTAATCAGTCATGTCATTTACTGTCATTGTGCCACTCTGTTTAAAGGGGGTGGGAGATGCCATAGCTGTGTCCATATGGAAACTTGCTATAGGGGCTGTACTTAACCCATGTATTTTGCTAGGAACTGTTTTATAGTTCCATTCACTAGAGAATAGCTATTACCAGCTGCTGCATAGCTGCTGAAAAAAGGGCAACTGGTCCTTTAAAAAGTAATTGCTTGGACTTCTGGTTCTGTTATTGGCAGGCTATTTATTTGAAAGGAGTTCTCCCATTGCAAACTACTTAAAATGCTAGTTAAAATGTAAATCACCTTAAAAGAATCAAAGAGCTGACAAGACAGTAAGGAACTGTCAAGGCAAATTGTTAAAATAAGTGTAAACTTACATAGGCAACAGGAGCATCAGTGGGCCAAAGCTACTTTTGCCCTGAAAGCATTTTCCCTGCTTGGACAAACTTGAGTTTTGTATGGCTTTCTTATGGGGTAAATGGGACAGAAGTCAAGACCTAGGGCCCACCGAAGGAAGATAGTCTAACACATTGCTAGAATCACAGGTTAAGCTTGGAAAGTGTATCTGCTGCAAATTTGTGTGAGAATGGATATCTCCCTTCTTGTTTTAACTTTTGACAGCACAGGAATTATGTAAAGTAGCTTGATGTTAATTGTTATTCAAACAACATTAGTTGTTGTCCAAATGACTTAACCAAAATATAAGTTTCACATATAAGTGTTGCCTTTGCCTTGTAATTTTAGATTGAATTCATTGAGAGACATTATCAAGTCTGCAGCAAAAGCTAATTTCCTAAGCTGTCCAGTATTTCATAATAGTGGTTGAGGAGTCTTCTTCAGAATAGTTGCATTCTTGGCTCTGAACACTAAAAATCACAATAAAACTTTATTACTGCTAAGTCATTAAACTGCTGTATAGTAAGGCAAGTGAGGATTTTCAGCTTCTATTTCTGACAAAAGTTCACAGAACTGACAATACTTAAGACCACGAGAGCAAATGAAGTTCATTGTTAACACTACTGGTTCAGTAACATGTGATAGATTCAAATATTTTTGCAAAATATCTGCTAAAGAGTAATACAGTGAATAACCATAGTATTGAATTAGTGTTTTTTCAATGTCTTTGAAAATATTCTCACATGTACTTGTTCCACACAGACTGTTCATAGAGGCTAATTCTTCAATTACTTCAAACTTGGCATTTAAGTCCTCAAAAAGCAACCGAGTAGTACTATTAACATCTGTTGATGCTCAAGATCCAAGGGAAACCACTCAAAATTATTTGCCTTGTTTAAAATTACAGTTTGTCATAATTTAACTAGTGATATTGTTCCCAGTGTCCTCAACTCTTTGAGCATCTGTTCTCACCAAAAGGCTGAAAACTTGTCTTAAACAAATTTAATTTTCTCTGGGCACTTTTTTTCAGCTGCTACAGTCCAACACAATTTAATTAACTCAGCATCAGTAAACAGCTTTCCTTCCTTGACTAACAAACGAGCCACTCAGAAATATACTTTGATTGGAGCCTCATTTTCATTTTTTTATTTTTGTGAAGAAATTCTGCTGTAATGAGAATAGTCTGTGTTAAATTTTCTAATATTTCTGACCGTTGTCTTCCTTTTGGAAATATTGTGACAAGTGCTTAGTCTATTTATATCAATGTATATTTGAATTCTTTTAGCACTGGTATAATGTCATTGCATAACAAACACAATGCTTTGCCATCTAATTCAATTAACAGTATAATATATACTCCATTGTGCCTTAGAAGTGCAATATTCCAAGTCTACTTTTCTCTCTTTTTTTTCTTGTTTAACATGATGGGTATGCACTGGTAATAAAAATAATAATAAAATATTGTGATACGATGATAAACATGGTACTCAAAATTCTGTCAAATTATAACTGTGTCACTGCAATTTGTAGTGCACCAAGCACCAGTGCAAAGTAATGTGAGCATCACGTAGATCTCTTTCACACCTCTTCAGCTCTGCCTCTCTAGCGTGAAAGCAGCCATAGACCTTACATAAGCAAACAAATGTGGCTGTGCTCCAATAAAACTTTATTTATGGACACTTAAGTTTAAATTTTATATAATCATGTCTCAAAATTATATCCTTCTTTTGATAATTTTCTCAACCATTAAAAAATGTAAAAACCATTCTTAGCTCACAGGCTGTGCAAAAACTGGCAGTGGGCCACATTTGGTCCATGAGCCATAATTTGCTGACCCCTGTGGTAGAGCATAGAAGATCTTCAGCAAATACCATATTTAATGTTGAAACATTGAAAACTTTCCTTTGAGATCAAGAAGACAACAATGGTGTCCACATATATAATGGATGGATTGGTAAGGAAGAAACAGCTGTCGTTCTCAGGTGGTATGATTGTATATGTAGAAAATACGAACAGAAATACAGATAAATTATTGTAATGAAAGAGAAAATTTAACATATTTCCTGGATATAAAAACTATATACAAAATTATTTTTGGGGGGAGTGGATATACCTCAAGTGGTTGAGTGTACTGCTTCCCTGGCCCCGGTACTTCAAAAAAAAATTTTTTTTTCCCCACTAAACCAGCAACAAACAGAAATTTAAAAAAAATAGTCTGTGCAGCTTGCTGCCGGGTGTCGTTGGGATTCAATGCCATTGTGGGCCGTGGGCTGTGCCTGCTCCTCCCAAAGGCTGGGTGGAAGTCATCACCATGTGAGTGGTCCCTAGAAGTGGGAAGGGACCCTGAACTCCACAGCAGTCAAGATGCCCTGGAGCAGACGCTGAACATGTTGGGCCTCAGCAGGGTTCCCACTAGGAGACAAATCTCGATGAGGAAGTGGATATTAAGAGTCATTGGAAAAGAAAAAAAGAAAGAAAAAAAAAAGAGTCATTGGAGGGAAATGGATGTGGCTCAAGCAGTTGGGTGCCTGCCTACCACATGGGAGGTCCCCGTACCTCCCATGGAAGACAGTGAGCTGATGCAACAAGGAAACACAGTGAGAGACACAACAAGCAGGGAGTGGAGGTGGCTCAAGCGATTGGGCATCTCCCTCCCACATGGGAGGTCCCAGGTTCAGTTCCCAGTGCCTCCTGAAAAAAAAGGATGACTAGCAGACACAGCGCAAACAATGCAGGGGGAGAGAAATAAATAAAAATAAATTCTTTTTTTCCCCCACAGTTGAATAAAAACATACAAAATCTTTTTAAAAAAAAAAAACTCATTGGAATTTCTGATCCTTGGAGTAAGGCTGGAGGGTAGAGGGTCCAGCTGAGGCTGAAGCCTGGGTTGGGGTGGGAGTGGTTCAATAAATGTGGTTTTAAATTTGTGACCCAAAAAAAATATATATATGTATATATATATGCTATAATAGCATTTTAAAAATCATTTTTTATTGACCTTTTTTTAACATCTTGGAATAGACGCCTATTTGTTGTCACCTTTCTTTTATAATAATGCATTTAAAGCCTCTGAAAGCACCCTCTAGGTACTGTTTCAGCCATATCCCACAAGTTTTGATATGAACAAGTTTTGTTATAACTTCAAAATATCTAATTTTCATTATGATTTCATATTTGGAGGTATAACTTTTAATTTTCAAACAATGGTTATTTTCTAATTATCATTTTGTTGTTGATTTCTATTGCAGTCTGGAAATTGCACAGTCTTAAGTGTTATCCTTAAAAAATTTTTTTTTTTTAAGGAGGTACCATGGCTTGAACCCAGGACCTCATACATAGGAAGCAGGCACTCAAGCACTGAGCTACATCCATTCCCCAATGAGAGTTGGTTTTTTTGTTTTGTTTGTTTTTAGAAGGTACTGGGGATCAAACCTGGGACTTCATACATGAGACGCAGGCATTCAACTGCTTGAGCTACATCTGCTTTTCCAATTTTTCAAAAAGTGTATAAAAAATACACATACATACAGATATAATCTGTATGTATGTATGTATGTATAGCTACTTTGATCAGGGTAGAAATCATCTACCTAAAATGAATGAAAAAATTAACATCATTACATTGTTTTAAAAATAAAAGATTCTGTTTACCTGTGTCATTTCAAGCATGAGACTATTTTCATAGATAAAAATTCCTTGCCACAAAGGATAGAATTAAAATATCAACATTTATCTCACTTAAAGTGAGATTATTATTTTAACCAAAATCTTTTCATATATCTATCATTACTTTTCAAGTATTCCTTAGTTAACTATGCTTTTTTTTTTTTTTAATTAAATGTTATAGGATATGGAGCTTAGTAGATCATGCATTAATAGCAAGGTGTAATATGGAAGAATCAATTCGTTGTGCAGCTGTAAATGTAGATGGAATCCATCTTGCCCTTGGAATGAAAGATGGCTCATTCACCGTACTTCGAGTAAGGTATGGTATATTAGAGTAGAAATAGAAACAGTGATTTTCTGTTAATTGAGAGATATATTTATAAAATAGCTTTGTCAGAAAATTACATAAAGTCAAAAACATTGCCTTGGTTTGGGGGGTTAAGAATGCTTAGTAGATTAATGGCTAAAATTTTGAACTATAAACTTGGGACCCACTTTCCATTCCTTGATAGTATTGATGTTCCATAATGATTCTCTGCTATTGAAGGGATGGACAATGAGGCTGTTTAAAATGGGTAATTTTGTTTTTGTTTGTTTATAGCATTTGGAAAAGGTGGTTACATCTCTTCCTTTGGGTAATTAGAAAAATTTAAACAATTTGTTGAGGCAGTAAGCATCTTGTTTTGAATTATAGGCAAAGTGCATTCAATTGAATTCTATGTAGCCATTAAAAATTTTGCCATAGATCCATGTGTGTTCATAAAATGATAAATATTTATGAAATCATTCTTCTTTAGCTCAGTGAATGGTAGGACTCTCCACCCAATTGCCTAATTCAGAAACCATTGATTCTCTCTTTTGCCTCCCTTGTCTAATTAATAACAGGATTTTGTTGAGTCTACTTCCTAAATAGCTCTAAAATTAATTTTCCTCCTGTTCTCGCCATTGTACTCTTGTGTAGGTTTCTGTCATTTCCTAACTGGCTTCGTGGAATAGCCTCTTAACTGGTCTTCTTACCTCTGTTTTGCTTCCCTCCAGCTAGTGATTCATTTTAAAACATATTTGATTACATCTTTCTAAAGTATGATAAAAGACTTGCACTGTCCTTAGGATAAAGTTCATAATCCTTAACATGGTGTTTTCATTTCGAGGCTACTATGACAAGTACCACACAATGAGTTCGCTTAAATAATGGGAATTTATTGTTAAATGTCTTTATCATTTAACCCAAAATTCTAACTCACAAAATGTTCTTAATCCTTCTAAATTTACCTGGTCACTATTTCTTTTTGTGTATTCTCCAGTGTGCATAAGTATAGCGGTATTGAAGTATCCTGAGAAGGAGCAGTTATGTTATGGTTGAAGAATCTTAGAATGGATTGGAATCTAACACACTGATTCTTAAATTGGGTTGTAAGGTGATGTGCTGGGACAAAGCCAATATAAAAATATAGCTTATATCTTCCTAGGATATCACTTGTCCTTGTGATTAAAAATTGTTAACAATACTACCATGGAATCAAATGAAGACTTGCAAATATTTTTAAATAGAAGATAAATGTATATATATGTATGTATATGAAACTTTGTCTTTTAGCAGGTTGTGTCATGTTATAAACACCACACTCCTCAGAGGCACTCATTCATTCTCATGGATAGTTAGAAGCATTCATTCATTCTCTTGGAGACTTCAGTGAAAAAGTTTGAAGAGCACTGTTAATATATGATACTGGAGATGGAGTAAGATTAAGATTCTCTGAAGGGTATAGGATAAAACTGCCATTTTAGACTCCCCCAGTGACTAGCCATTTGTCTTTCTATGACAGCATCATCTCTACTTTATATCAACTTTAAAAGGATAGAAATAATATTTCCTTAACTAATCATACATTTATTTTAAAAATTGGGGGACCTGTTTATATTTTGTCTGCCCCGTTTCTTGGTAATAATTTCCAAAACTTGTTTCCTGGCTTTAAAAAAGTAACTCTTTGTATTTGCCCAGTATTTTTTCATTTCAAAGGTTTTTATGTCCTTCTCTCTGAAGAGCACCATTAAAACATGCTCAGATATCTCCTATCTTAAATTTCCTACCTTGAACCTACCTATATCCCTTTCTAGTTATATCACATTTCTACTCTCCTCCTTTTCACAATAAAATTCTCAAAAAAAATTTTTTTTTAATTGACTGTCTTTATTTTCATGAACTTTCTACTCCCATTCCAATATTATTTTGCTTTCATCTTTACATTGAAAACCCATACTGATGGCACCCTATGTCACCAAAGTCAAGGGACATTTTTCAGTTCTCATCTAATTTGATTCTCCGTAGTATTTGACCCTCTTAACCATTTATTTGTTCCTTCTTGAACCAGTCTCTTCCCTGGCTTTCAGGTGTTAACTCTCTTTCAGGTGTTAACGGGACGTACTTCTGCTGAGCAGTAAATATTGGAGTCCCTCAAAGCTCAGACTTATGTCTCTGCTTTTTCTATCCTGTATTTTCTCTCTAGATTGTCTCATTGTGTCTCTGGCTTCAGTTACAACCCATAGCCTGATGACCCCTAGATGCACAGCACCAGCTCTGATCTCTCCTCTACACTCCAGCCACGCATATCCAGTTGCTGACTTAACATCATTTAGATGTCTCAAAGGCATCTTCAACTCAGCTTGTCCAAAACTGAACTCATGATTCTCCCTCCCAAACTGATCCTCTGCCTATGGGCCCTATTGTAGTGAATGGCACTATTGTCCATCCTCTTGCACAAGCCAAAAACCTAGGCATTATCCTTAATACTTCTCTCTCCCTATTTCATCATGTCTAATCCATCACCACATCCTGTTGATTTTGCCTACCTGATGAATTTTCCAGGAGCATTTTAATAAAGCTTTTTGTGACTAGATTAGAATTATAATAGCCTTTTTAAAAAAGGCATAAAAAGTAAAAGCTCTAGCAAATAGTGCCTTAAATGCTGTTTTCTTGAACATCTTGCTCCATATGGATATAGATGGATGGATGGATGGATGGATAGATATGGAGCAAAGGGATATAAAATGCATGCATTCAAATATAACTTAAAGCAAAACATCACTGGGAAAAGTAGAGATAGCTACACAAGTCACTTAGAAGGAGTACCTTGCAAGTTTCAGAGTCTAAGGCAAAAGTAATGTTGACCAGGAAAGCTTTAAAACAGTACAGAAGCTTTAAATGCTACAATCTTGGGTCTCAGATTCCTTTTCTATTTGTAGACTATATTGGTGAGAGTAATGGCTAACTACTGTAATTAAAAGGCCCCCAGCTGTATACTGGCTCAAATACTATTGAAGAGTAATTCCTACCCATTTAACAGTCAGAACTCAATGGGTAGCTTTCCCTTCCCAGGTGATTGAAATACCGAGGTTCGTTTTATCTTGTAACTTCGCATCTGTCAGCCTATCATCTTAGATAATCTGCATCTCTCTAGCAGAATGGGACAAGAGTGTGTAAAGAGGATATGCCTGCATCCTAAAAAGCTTGGTTTGGAATTGGCTCACGTCATTTCCAGTCACGAATCTTTGGTTAGAACTCAAGCACAGGGCCAACCTAACTGCAAGAGAGGATGGAAAATTGAGTCTAGTAAGAAGAGGGAATGAATTTTTAGGAAATTGCTAGCAGTCTCTGTCACATATTCTGTTTTTCCTTTGTTTTGTTTTAGTCCCTCTTTTTAGTTAAAGGACTGATTTTCATCTCTCTCTTTATGTAATTATTACCAGGGTAAAGACCAAACTCCTTGACAGCATGTTGAATCCATCAGAGATTGCCCTCAACTTATCTCTTTAATCCTCTTAATTACTACTTTTTCCAGTATTCTTGTACCCACATTATTTAAGCCACTATTCTTCAAATGTGCCGTGTACTTACCTACTTCCCTGCCTTGGCTCTTGCTGCATTTTTTTCCTAGAATACCTTCCATCCTCTTTTATACTTAGCCAACTTCTCAGGTTTTATACTCAAATTAGATATCACCCTTCCTTGGCCCCTTCCTGCCTTTAGTCTAGTCTTAACCTTTCTTTCAGTATTTTCCACAGAACTTCAAACATTCCTTTCAGCATTCACCACATTTCACCATAATTTCTTTATATCCATCTCCCACAGAAGAAAGTGAGTTCATATTTGTAACCCAGTGCCTGAAATAAAGTAAGTTTTCAGTAAGTGTTATTGAAATAAATTTGCATTTGATAGCCTTAAATTTTCCCTTTGGAAATTTAGAATACTTGGAAACATTCATTTAAACTTGTGTTTTTGAGATTATCTATTTGGTATATATAGATGAGTGATGGAAAATTTTTATGGAAAAAAGTTGTCACTCCCTTCTCTCCATTCCCTCTCCGTCTCCCTCTCTCCTACTTCTCTTCTTCCCAGCCCATGCCGTACCCCCAACTGTCTCCACAACTTTGGTAACTCAGTGGAGTTATCCATTTTTACCAATAGCTACATTATTTGGGAAACTCAGTTATAAAACATCATTGAAAAAACTGTTTAAATTCACTCGTTGACAAGGTCCCTAATTGTCAGAAATTTGTATTCTATTAAAAGAAATCAAAGAAGTTAAAATAAAAATAATTAGCAGTAACAATATAAAAATATATATTCAAATGTATTACTTATGTGATATAAATCTGTTTTTTTTCTGCTGAATGTAATTCTGCACATTTGGCTCATTACAAAAATTTGCTTGAAAATTACAGTGTTTATAATTAAACATTTTTCATAAATCAGTATTTATAGGGAACTTCCTTTATCATAAAATTCTGTGACTTTATTTCCTTTATTATGTGACTCTAGAAATTTAGTATAAAGCCCTAAACTACTTAAAAATGAAGCTGTTTAGAAACTGAAATTCAGCTTTTTTTTTTTTACTTCCAGTATGTATTTTCCTCATATATTTCTGTTCAGCAAAATGATTATTCTTGTATTAATATTCCTTGTCTCATTTATATTTATTTTATTGTTTATAAGCACTGTTATACAGTTTCATGGTCATTTTAGACACATTTGAAAACTGAGTTAATTCTGTAATGCCTTTTTCCCCCATTGGTCTCATTTTTTTTCTCTAACAGAGACATGACAGAAGTTGTACATATTAAAGATAGGAAGGAGGCAATTCATGAGTTAAAATATTCACCAGATGGAACTTACCTTGCTGTTGGATGCAATGACAGCTCAGTTGATATCTATGGAGTTGCTCAGCGCTATAAAAAAGTTGGGGAATGTACTGGATCACTTAGTTTCATTACTCATCTGGACTGGTCCTCAGATAGTAGATATGTGCAGACAAATGATGGAAATGGGAAAAGACTTTTTTATAGGATGCCAGGTAAATTTTTTTTAAAGTATATATAATATTTAAATTTAAATGCCTATAAAATATTTTAGAATTTCATTAGAAGTAGCATCTGTTACATTTGATTATAGAATATCAAAGAGGATGGGAGCTAATATGGGCATTGTCTTTTCTGTACAGCCATCCTGTTATATTGACATCTTTTTAATTTTCAATTAAAACTCCTTTGTTTGGAAGATCAAAACAGACGTACTTTATGTTGAATTCCATACCATGTAAATAATATAGTAAAGTCCCACTGAAAGTTTTTTTTTAAAGATTTATTTATTTATTTATTTATCCCCCCCTTGCTGCTTGTGTTTGCTGTGTCCATTCGCTGTGTGTTTCTTCCGTGTCTGCTTATCTCCCCCTTGCTGTGAGGTCCTGCTGCATCAGCCCACCGCACCGCGCGGGCTGGCCTGCCCTCACAAGGAGGCCCCGGGAAGCAAACCCGGGGCCTCACACATGGTAAACGGAGGCTCTATCGATTGAGCCACACCTGCTTCCTGCTGTGAGGTTTTGCTGCATCAGCCCACTGATGCGCGCGGGCCGGCCTGCCCTCACAAGGAGGCCCCGGGAAGCGAACCCGGGGCCTCCCATATGGTAAACGGGAGCTCTATCGATTGAGCCACACCCGCTTCCCTACTGAAAGTTAAAATGCCTTTTTTTTTGGATAGAACTAATTGACTGAATACAATTGTTACATGTGCAAGACCATAAATTGTCTTTTTGTGGTTGCCTCAGATCACTTTTGCTAAATATTAACAAAACATTTCTGACAAACTAAATTTGAAGAACAGAGTTTCTATCAAGATAAAAAAAACAATGCAATCATTTAAAAATTCTCTATCAGTACAGTACTTTGTATGGCTGCTTAGTGAATTAGTCACTATCTTCCAAGAACTTATTTAATAAGACTAGCTACATAATTAAATTACTGCATATTCCCAAAAGTTTTTCATTAACAATCTGTATGTAATGAAGATTGAGTTCTAAAGTTCTCTTACCTTTTGTAAATGTATTACTTCTCATTCTTCCTTCCTTCTTGTTTTTTTTTCAGTTCTCTCTTTTTTCTCAACCAGGTATCATAGGTTTCTTTTTTAAACATGTCACTTTCCCTGTTTTCCCTTTTTCTTATAAATTACCCTATTATGAATCTACATCATGATTTTAAAAGGGTTCAGGTTTTTTGTTTTGTTTTGTTTTTCCTTTTTATTGTGATAAAATATACATAAATTAAAATTTACCATTTTAACCATGTACAATTCAGTAGTGTTAAGTACATTTGCAATGATGTGTAACTATATGTGTAATTATATCACTACAATACCAGAACATTTTCGTTATCCCAAATAGAAACTTCATATCTATTAAGCAATAACATCCCATTCCCCCATTCTCCCAACCCCTGGGAAATGCTATTCTTTCTGTCTCTATGAATTTACCTATTCTAGATACCTCATATATGTGAAACCACAACATTTATCCTTTTGTGTTTGGCTTATTTCACTTAGCATAATGTTTTCAAGATTCATCCATGTTACAGCATGTATCAGTACTTCATTAATTTTTACTGCAAAATAATATTCCATTGTATGTATGTACTACATTTTGTTTGTTTATCCATTCTTCTGTTGTTGGACACTTGAATTGTTTCCAACTTTTTGCTATTGTAATTGATGGTGCTATGAACATTGGTGGACAGTATCTGTTTTGAGTCCCATTTTTCAATTCTTTGGGCTGCATCCCTAGAAATGGAATTGCTGGGTCCCCAACAGCTGCACCATTTTACATTCCTACTAGCAATGCATGAGGATTCTAATTTCTCCACATCCTCTTCAACACCTATTTTCTATTTCTTGATAATAACCATTGTAGTGGGTGTGAAGTGGTATCTTATTGTGGTTTTGATTTGGATTTCCCTAATGATTAATGATGTTGAACATCTTTTCACATACTTCTTGGCCATTTGTTTATCTTCTTTGGAGAACTGTCTATTCAAGGCCTTTTCCCATTTTTTAATTTGGTTTTTGGTTTTTGTTGTTATAGAAATTCTTTATATATTCTGGATATTACTCCTTTATTAGATATATGATTCACAAATAGTTTATCCTATTCTTTGGGATGTCTTTTCACTCCCTTGATAATGTCATTTGGTGTACAAAAATTTTAAATTTTGGTGATGTCTAATAAGGTTCAATTTCATTCTCCACGTGGGTGAACCTCCTAAGCCACATCATATTCAAATCTATGTATACCTCTGAATAAATATAATTTTGGTAGTGGGTTTTTTTCTCAACTTCATGCACTTAATTCTCTCTTCTCCTTACCCGGACTTACCTATCTATTCATGGATTCTCCTCTCACTGTGGTGTGAGAATACTTAAATTTCTGGAGTTTACCATGTCATCAGTACAGTTTAAGCCTGAATAAAAATCTCATGAAAAAAAACTTCTTAAATTAAGATTCTGATTTATTTTTAGGTGGAAAAGAAGTGTCAAGTAAAGAAGAAATAAAAGGTGTTCATTGGGCTTCATGGACGTGTGTTTCAGGCCTTGAAGTAAATGGAATTTGGCCCAAGTATTCAGATATCAATGATATAAATTCAGTAGATGGAAATTCTATTGGCCAAGTTTTAGTTACAGCTGATGACTATGGAATTGTAAAATTGTTCCGATATCCTTGTTTAAGAAAAGGTATCTTGACTTTCTAAATATTTTTAAGTAACCTCTCTCTTATAAAGGCCTTTTAAGTCCTTGCAGAAAGTTAATCTTGAGATAAACGGGGGATTTGATATTTTTAAAAATATGTGTAGCTATTAGTGGAGTTTCATGAAAAGCAACAAAATTAGCTAAAGTAATTTTTATTATTATTCAAAAATTATTTTCATATATTACATTCTATTTTGGGTCATGAAATTTGTATTAGAAATTTTAATTTGTATCCTATTATGAATGAAATATCTCTCTTTCTTTTTAGAGAAACGTTTTTCTCTCTATTTCCAGAATTGCTCCATATAATCAGCTATACAGTGATGGTTATACTTTTCTTGTGGCTTATGACCTTTAATCATTTAACTTGTTAAACATACATCTTTTAGGAGACATTTTTCTCATGTTTTTTTTCTCAAGAATTCTGAGGAAGTAATCATTTGTACAAGCTCAGGTCACAGTTTGGAACTTCATAGTTTTTTTTATTGTTTTCATGTGTGAGTATATTATCTTGACATTTTCTACTAACAGTGGGGTGCAAGAAAAATTAGGGGTTTCATTAGCTATTTATTACATATTTTTATGTTTAACCTCTTTTTCTTGGTACTTATCTAAAATTATTATATTAATCATTTTGTTCATAGACATAGGGTTAATTAAATGAAATGCAGTAGTATTCATTTACTTCATACGTTGTCCCATAAAGTGTTTAGTCAGTTTCTAAGTACTAAAGTAATTATACAAATAGAGACTCAGTACCAGAAGAAATATAAATAGAACTACAATATTAAAACCAGATAAAATATGACAGTAGTCAAACATCAACTTTGATTCTGAGCTTCCTGGAAACCAGACTAAAGCAGGGCACATTTTTCATTTTAGATTAAAATAAAGAAAAAGATGCATACTTTTTCTTCAGAGAAAGCAAAACTTCTGGGATTTAATTTTCAAAGAATTCTCTCCTATGGTATGGTGCTTTATATTAGGGGCAGGGATGTGTACTCCTAGACCATCAACATTGACAGAAGATATAGTAATGATTTTTACAGGGCTTGTTGATAAAAGTGAAGGGGTGTGGGGTGCAGGGAAGACATTAAAATGTAATTTAGTAAAGGTGATTTTGGAAACAGCCAAAGTAATTTAATTCAAGTATATAGTTTACTTAAAGGCCCAATTTTCCCAGAAGCCCAGGTTGGTATTTTTCTTGTGTCTTTACAGATCCTGCCAGCTATGCCATGTTGTTGATTCCTGTCTGCCATGTGTTAGCTTCCTATGTACTTGTGAAAATGCTTCTATAATTAATGCTAAGTAGTTAATAAAAGTTAGCTAAATCTCTTGCAACCTAAAGTACCCTATTTCTGGTGCCCACCACAGAGCTAGGACTTAAGAGTCACTAGACACAACAAAGTTTACTGTGACTCAAGATGATATTTGGATGGTTAGAAGGTGTGAGATTCAATAAGATTAATCATGATGCTCTTAACCTTGAACTTTGCTCCTATTCATTGTTTCATATACTGATTTCCATGCCACAACAAAAGTACTTTAATTTTTTCGTTTGCTTAGTTAAGTGAATGGGATTTATTGATTGCTTTTATTTTTTAATGGAAAAGGCAGTATTATTATTACACAATAATTTTATTTCATTTATAAAATGTATAGTAGTCCTCTGAATTGTTGTGTGAATATTTTACTGAAGTCTAAGAAAAATTAGTCTTGCCTAAGAGATAGTTACTTCTTAAAAAGTATGCATACAAATTGTTTTTCTTTTTGTTTTTTGTTTTGTTACTTTTGTTAGAAATTTATTTTATGGTAAGAATGATTTTTATTTCTAGGTGCTTGTGAGTCAGCTTGAGACTATGGCTAGGTAATTGGGAGAGCAGAAGAAATAAGATACCACAACTACATATTAAAAAATTAGTGGAAGTATTTTAAGATTCCGTGTTTATTGGATTCACATTTTTGCATGCTTTAAAGTTAGCAGTATTCCTAGAAAAATCTTTCTTTTCAGTTAATTATTGAGTTGTACATTATTTCATACATTATTAAGTTGTATCTGTTGTATTAATACATTTTAGATATCCACTTAGGTGATATCCACTAGATGACTTCTAAGAAGTATAGTTTTTACAAAATGTGCAAAGATGTTTAATAATAGAAGTAGCTTATATAGTAAAATCATTGTAATTGAAACACTGTATATGAAGTTAGCTAGAGAGAATCATCATTTGCTCCTCTTCCACATTTACCCCTCTAATCCCAGCACAAAGTATACCCCCCTTTTTTTGTTCATTATTATCCTCTTTCTCTCTTGTTTTACCTGCTCGTAACCATAATCTTTCTCAAATAATCATATGCTGCCCAGACAGCAGCACTGGGACTGTTGTGGAGGGTGTGCAGTAGGGAGGATAGAGAGTTGAGGGGAAGTGTGCTTTAATATCTTCATCACCGTAAATAATTGCCAAGACCCATTTCCTACTTCTGAAAACATGTATTTGGGAAAATATTTCTTTAGATTTCCAGAAGGAAATTTGTTGGAAAAACAAAAATATCAAACAACAAAAGATATTTATAATGATTTGAATTTTATCATTCAGCACTGTATTTCCAAGATTCATCCATATTTGTTGCATGTAGATCTAGTGCATTTGTTTTTCGCTGCTGTAAAATATTGTGGTGTGAATATTTGTTAAAATTTATGTATTTATCCTTCTGTCAATTGATATTGCTATTATGTGCAAGAGTTTCTCAAAGGTGTATACCTAGGAGTGAAATTGCTGGGTCATAGAGAATGATAATGCTGAAATTTATAAGAAAATACTAAATTGTTTTCCAAAGTGGTTATACAATTTTACAAACTGATGATCCATATCCTCTTCAGCTGGGTAATCACATTGCCACACTTTAATTTTTAAAAATCTAGTTAGTGTAAATCATGTCACATTGTGGTCTTAGTTTACCTTTCTCTGATTTCTAATGAGGTTGACCATCATTTCAAATGTTTTTTTGATCCTCTGTGTTTTTCCTCTGGGTTCATGTGTTTTGCCTGTTTTTCTATTGAGTTGTTGTTTTTATTGATTTGTAGGAGTTATTTTATATACTCTATATATAACTGTATTGTAACTTTTATGAATTGAAAATATCTTTTATCAGTTTGTGGTTTGTCTTTTTACTTTTAAATGATGTCTTTTGTCGGACAGTTCTTAGTTTCAATGTCATAGAATCCACTCATCTCTATTTTATGACTAATGCTGTTTTGTGTGTTAGGAAATTCTTTTTATATAAGGGTCAGAAAGATATTATTATATATTTTGTATCTCGAAGTTTTAAGGTCATTAATACATAGTTAAATGGAAAACAACTTTTGTTATATAATTTACTGAAGAGATTTAGTTCATATTAACTTTGGGTGAAAATTTACATTAAAACAAATTAGTCCTAATTGATGATATACTGTTTAGGCCTTCAAGATAAGAGAAAGATAAAACTATTCTTTTATCATTTCCTATTATAGAGTCAGAGTTTTCATAATCAGAAAGGACTTTAGGAAGCATATTTATATTTTAAAAATTAGGAAATGGAGTCTGAGGTTAAGTGATATGTTCAAGCTCCTTTGCTATTAAGTAGTTGAGCTGACAAAATCTTCTCTTTTAATTTAAACTCTGAAGTTCTTTAAGCTACATGACACTTTTGTCCCTTTTGTGAATTATAAAACTCTTGAAAATAGGAGCTGTTTTTAAAATAAATATTTGAACCCCTTTCCCTGAGTCTTTGCCATTCTGTTAGACACATAAAAAATAAAATAAAACTTGTTTAAACAACAGAGCAATAATTCAGATAAAATCTCTTGAAAAATCTGCTTAAAAAATAATAGCAAGTTAAACCAAAGTTTTTGTAAAATCATACTAACAGCTAACTTTTCTAGTTTTATTTGCTTTCCTTTCCTTTTTTTAAAGCCAAGAACAAGGCTGTCAGTCAAGGTAGGTTTATACTAAGTGTACAGCTTGTCAGAGAATTTTCTCCCTGAATAGAGCTGGAACTTGGTGGTATAAACTATTTGGATTGTTTAAAGTTGTTTATTGGGTTGGAATCTTATTCATGCTCTCTTAGTTTCCTTCATTACTCTTCTTCCCTCCTTTACAGTCTAGCATTCCAACTCAAGTGAACAGGCTGAGTAAGGGGAAATATGATCTTTCCTTTTCTTTTCATTTTCTCTTTCTTCAAATATTTAATGAGTGTTTGCTATGTACCAGGCACTAGGGATATATAATAAACAAGATACCAACCCTCCCCTCAAGGAGCTTATAGCTTATTAGACAAATAGACTATTACATTTGGAGGATGTAGACAAGTAAATAGACTGTTTTTTAATTCAAACTTTATTTCAGATTCAAAAAATAAAATAACAGAAAAAGGCAACAAGTTATGGAAGCATTCCTCCTAAAAAAATTCTTTCCAGGCATTTTTACCTCATCTAATACCAGCCACTAACTCATTTGTTCCTCCAGTGTTCAGAAAGATACACAGATGAACACAGATTAGTTAAATGACATAGTCAAGGTCTCTTTGTTAATGAAGAAAAATGAAGAGAAACAATGCTTAATCATATTCGTATCTTACAAAACCAAACCCCATATTCTTTTTTTACTTTAAGCATTAATATAGTACTGTCTTTACTTTTCTACAAAAACATTACAATGTTGTTAACTACAGTCTATAAATTACATTAGGTATATTTTTCCCATTTATCACCACATTCTTAACACCTTGTAGTAGTAGAACATTCCTATATTTATATTATTAACCACAATCCTCATCTTCAACCAAAATCATTGTTATACATTCCCTGTATTATACTCCAAATAACATTTACCTCCCTAGACTACTTGTTTCAGCCACAGCCACAGCCATAAATCAACAGTGTTTGTTACCCTCAAGTCCATCCATTATCACGTATTTACATTTGACCTTATTAAACATTCTACATATATCCAGCATCATCTCCCTCTTCTCAGCTCACATTCTGTCTCCCACCAATCTACCTAAATAGACTATTACATTTGAGTGTCATAAGTATAATCACAAAGGATAATCACAGGGAGTTCTGGAAATGTAGGGCAAAGTCTCATTTGGCTTGGTGAGTTAGGGTCACTTCATGAAAGACATGATAGCTAAGTTCAGTTCTAAAATATCCCTTTATCAAAGCTAGATAAGAAGAGCTGGTTATTAAATAATTAGCATAGCCCTTTTGTTTAGAAATGACTGGTTTCCCTTAGACTTATTCTACAATCTTCTTCTTGAGCTGCCTTGTTTTTTCCAGAGGGATTTGTCTTTGAAAAGTCACAGAGAAAACAATTTGGGAGGGATTTACAGGATTATTTACATCTCTCTTGGAACCATCACCCAGTATAGTCAGAGTAGGCGCTCAGATAACTCTTCTTCATTCACTCTAACATAAAAAAGAATTAGTACATCTTAGAAATTTAGGATTTCATTTGCTAGAATCTCTGGCTTTTTCTTTTAAGACTGGTAAATGTGAGTACTTAAGAGCTCCATCAAAGGAAGTGGTAGCTTGATAGACAAATAATTCATTCTCATATAAGAGGGATGGGACTAAGTCTTACCTTATAGGACTTTGCTGGGCTGAACTGTGGGAAATTACCTATCTGGATAATTACTGACTTGTATTAAACTACATAAAAACAATGCCTAAAATGGCAGCATTATTATTAAGAAGCAGTATATTGTAATTTTAGATGAGTTTTGATAAAAATCTTTTATGTTCTGATTATGGCTATCCCTAAGTTCATGGCCAAGATGAAATTTTATTCAGATTTTTGTGGCTGGACCTTTGTCATCCTGACATACAGACCTTCCGTAACTTAATATAAAACTTCTAAAACATTATCAAAATGAAGCCAGGCATCATTATATTCCATGTACTTTAACAAGAATCTGTGTGTTACCACATATCAGGCTTACCTAAGCAGGTTATAGAGGAATGTATTCTAAAGATTTATTTATCCCCCCCCACCTCCTCATTGTTTTTGTGCTCGCTGTCTGCTCTCTGTGAGTTCTGTGTCTGCTAGTCTTCTCTTTAGGCGGCACTGGGAGTGGAGAGAGGCACTGAATCTCTTATGCCACCTCAGCTCCCTGGTCTGCTGTGTCTCCTGTTGTCTCTCTTCTGTGTCTCTTTTTGTTGCATCATCTTGCTGTGCCAGCTCTCTGCACGGGCCAGCACTCCTGTGCGGTCCAGCACTCCACGCAGGCCAGCTCACTGTGTGGGCCAGCACTCCACGTGTGCCAGCTTGCTTTTCACCAGGAGGCCCTGGGAATCGAACCTGGACCTCCCGTATGGTAGACGGGAGCCCAATCGCTTGATCCACATCCGCTTCCCGAGGAATGTATTCTAAACTTGGAAACCACAAAAATGGTTCCTGTCATCACACAGATTTTTAAAAAATTAGCCATGAAGTTAAACAATCCCTTTACAATGGCAAAATCTAATTGTGTATTATCTTAACCAAATGATTAACGTAACATCACTGATGATAAAGCTGACTGTGCAACCAGAAACGATACACCCAAAACACCAAAAACATATCACCTGAATCTAATCACCTGGAAACATCAGCCAAGCCCAAATTGAAGGACATTTTACAAAGTATCTGGATTTAAAAATAGCAATAAAAGACATTGTTGGGGCAGTTGGGTATATTTGAAATTGGACTATATATTAGATAATGCTATACTAATATTAAATTCCCTGCATGTGATGTTTATGTTGTAGTTATTTAGGAAAATGTTCTTGTTCTTAGGGGATATATGTTGAAGTAGTTATGGGTGAAGGTTTGTGGAGTTTTTTGTTTTGTTTTGTTTTTGAAGTAAATCATTCCATTCATACATGAACATACATAAACAATAAGTGTATAGTCAAAGTTGTGAACTTACAAAACAAAACGTTCATGATATCATACAGGGGTCCCATACATCACCCCACCACCAACACATTGCATTGTTGTGAAACATTTGTTACAAATTATGAAAGACTATAGTCAAAATATTACTGCTACCTATAGTCCATATCTTACATATGTTTTTTTTCCCCAATCCACCCTATTATTATTTTTAACATATTTTTATTACAGAAGTTGTGAACTTAAGAACAATCATGCACATGTGTAGAATTCCAATACCATACTCCTTCACCAACACACCACACCATGGTGGAACATTTGTTACAGATTATGAGATAATATCATCAGACTATTATAGGGGTGATGTTTTATATTGGCCGTTTAACTTTCAAGTAGTTAAAAATGTAGTAAATGTTTAAATTTGGTGAATCTAGCTGAAGGTTTTCTGTATGTTCAATGAACTATTCTTGTAATTTTTCTTAAGTTTAAAATTTTTCAAAGTAAGAACTACGGAAAAATAGTCCAACTGAATTAACTTAGCATGTCTACTCTGGTCTTAACATTATGAAAATTATGTTTTTGAAAGCAAGGATTTTTTTAAAAGCCATAATTCTTAAATATGAGGAAACTTTCACTGAAAATCAAATCTTTTAAACAAGTGGTAATTTCAGAATGAAGGTCTCCCTATTTATTGCCCATCTTGTTTCTTTATTAGAGAGAATTTAATCATTGTGGTTTATGTAGTAGAGAATCCTCAGAGTTATGGAAAATTTAGGCTACTTACATTTATGTTAAAATCTATTGGTAGTGGCCCATTTGTCAACCTGATCAAGGCTGGACATTAAAACAAAACAAAAAAGGCCCTATAGATAGAGCATGGCTGGCCCTTTTCTTATTGTTGGAGTGTTTTGGGGGCTTATTTAGACAGGTTCCAGTGGAGAAATGTGCTTTAGTGAGGAGTCACCTAATTGTAATGATTAGAACAACCTTGGAGTTGGTTCCCCCAAAAGAAGCTGTTGAAAATCTGATAGTGTCATCCAAATATTAGCATTCCTTGTAGAGTAGATACTACTGAGCGATGCTTGAGCTAACAGAGAGTTGGGTTGAAAAATTATCTGATTTAGTCAACATATATTCAACAAGTATTTTTGGATTATCACATGCCAGGTATTGTTGTAGGCACTTATATAAAATCAGTACACAAGACAGAGATGTGATCACATGAATCTTACATGGAGCAGAGTAATAATAAAATTGTAAATAAGTAAATGATATGTATGTAGAAGTGTGATAACTGTTAGTATGTCATCAATGTAATGGAACAAGGGTGATCAAGAATGTGGAAGACAGGTGGAGGGAGTAAGAGATTGGAGGCAGGTTATAGTGTTAAATAATGTATCTAGGATTTGAGCAAATACTTAATGGTGGTGATGGAGTTATCCAAGGGAAGATGGAGGGGAAGAGCATTTTAGGCAAAGGGCATGGCTATATGAAAGGTCTAATGTGGGAGCATGACTGGCTTGTTCAAGGAACTGAAGGAGGACAGCATAGCTATATAGGACTGAGTGAAGGAAAGAAAAAAATGAGGCCCCAGATCATGTAGCTTTTTACTTTGGCTTTACTCAGAGATGAATGAGGAATTATTGGAGGGTTTTGAGCAGAGGACTGGCATACTTTGATTTGCTTTTTCTGAAAACTGAGATATAATTGATGAACCATAAAATCCAGCCCTTTAAACTATACAATTTAGTGGTTTTAGTATATTCACAGAGTTGTGCAGCCATCACCGCTACATAATTCTAGAATATTCCATCACCTCAAAAAGAAACCCCATACAGATTAGCAGTGGCTCCCAATTTGCACCTCCCCACAGCCCCTGGCAACCACGAATCTACTTTTGTTTTCTGCATATTTGCCTATTCTGGATATTTCATATAATTGGAATCATACAATATGTGGCCTTTTGTGTCTGACCTCTTTTATGATGTTTTAAAGATCCATCTATGTTTTAGCATGTATGAGTACTTCATTTCTTTTTAATGCCTAATAATATTCAATTACATGATATACTACATTTTCTTATGCATTTATCTGTTCATGGACTTTTGGATTATTTCCACCTTTTGGCTATTATGAGCGATAATGTTATGAACATTTGTGTACAAGTTTTTTCATGGACATTTGTTTCATTTCTCTTGGGTATATGCCTAAGAGTGGAATTGCTGGGTTGTATACTTTCTAAGGAACCACCAAACTATTTTCCAAACTGGTTGCACCGCATGATTGTTCCAGTTTCTCCACGTTTGCCAATATTTGTTATCTTTTTGAGTCTAGCCATTCTAGAGGGTGTGAAGTGGTATCTCACTGTGATTTTGTATTTCCCTTCTAAGTAATGATGTTGAACATCTTTTCATGTGCTTATTGGCCATTTTCTGTCTTCTTTGCAGGAATGTGTGTTAAAAACCTTTGCCCATTTTTATATTGGGTTTTCTTTTTATTGTTGAGTTGTAAGAGTTATTTTCATACTCTGGATGCTGGACCCTTGTTCAATACATGATTTGAAAATATTGTCTCCCATTCTTTGCATTGTCTTTTCACTTCTTGATAATGTCCTTTGAAGAAGGAAAGTTTTAAATTTGGTTGAAGTCCAGTTTATCTATTTTCTCTTTCGTTGCTGTGCTTTTTGATATCATATCTAAAAAGCCATTGTTCAATTTGAGGTCACAAAGATTTGCACCTAAGTTTCCTTCTATGAATTTTATAGTTTTAACACTTGTATTAGGTCTTTGGCATATTTTGAATTAAATTTTATGTATAGTGTGAGGTAGAGATCCAAATTCATTCTTTAACATATGGATATCTATATGTCCAAGCACCCATTTGTTGAAAAGACTGTTCTTTTCCCTTTGAACTGCCTTAGCACCACCCTTGTAAAAAATCATTTGACTGTAAATGTATATGGGTTTATTTCTGTTCTCAATTCTATTCTGTTGATCTATAGGTCCATCCTTATATCAGTACCACAGAGTCTTAATTAATGTAGTTTGGAGTAAGTTTTGAAATGAGAACGTGTTAGTCCTCCAACTTTGTTCTTTTTCAAGATTTTTTGATTGTTCTGGTTCACTTGCATTTCCGTATAAATTTTAGGGTCACTTTGTCAATTTCTGCTAAAAGTCAGTTGGGATTTTGATAGGGATTATGCTTGATCTGTAAATCAATTTAGGGAGTAATGTCATTTTAACAATAGTAAATCTTCCGATTCATGAATATGTGGTATCTTTCCATTTATTTAGTTAATTTCTTCCAATGATGTTTTGTAGTTTTCAGTGTGCACGTCTTGCACCTCTTGTGTTAAATTTATTCCTAGGTACCTTTTGATGCTATTGTAAATGGAATTTTCTTAATTTAATTCTTGGATTATTTATTGCTAGTGTATAGAAATAGTTGATTTTTGTACAATGATCATACATCCTATAGCCTTGCTGAACTAATTTATTAGTTCTAATAGTTTCTTAGTAGAGTCCTTAGGATTTTCTGTATGTAAGATCATATCATTTGCATATAGAGATCGTTTTCCTTCTCCCTTTCTAACCTGGATACCCCTTATTTCTTTTTCTTGCCTAATTGCCCTGACTAGGACCTCTAATGTAATGTTGAATAGAAGTGGTGAAAGCAGACAGTCTTGTCTTGTTCTTGATCTTAGAGAACAAGTCTTTGACCATTAAACATAATGTTAACTCTGGGTTTTGATAGATGCCCTTTATCAGGTTGAGGAATTCCTCTTCCTTTCCTAGTTTGTTGAGTGTTTTTATCATGAAGGGGTGTTGGATTTGATCAAATGCCTTTTCTGTCTCTGTTAAGATGATCATGTGGGTTTTGGCCTTTATTAAATTAATATGGTATATTACATTTATAGTTTTTATATTGAAACTAACTTGCATTTGGAATAAATCCCACTTGGTATATAGTTCCTTTTACAGGTTGCTGGATTTGATTCGCTAGTATTTTGTTGATAACTTACAGTTTAAAAGGATTATCTGGCTGCTTGGGTTGGGAACAGTGGGGGCAAGGGGTGAAGTAAATTAAATTCTTTGACTTTCACTTAAGACCAAAGGCTTTAGGCCAAAACATTCAAATGGCTTAATATGTAAACAGCAGATTCCCTTATAGCTGTAGGCTTTTCTCAAAGCAATAAGGTAATTCCTCATTGGCCTTGTAGTTCCTATTCCAAATCATACTGTGAATCACTAGAGCAAAGATTTGCATCCCTTGAGGCAGACTTATTCATTTGTTCATTCAACAAATATTTGATTAACAACTTTCCCCTTTGATCATAATTGTTAAGAAAATGAAAGGAGAAAGCAGTAGTTCATATATAGAAATTGTTATTTGAACTGGAATTTATTTAATTTGTGTTGGCATTTGTTTATCATTTTAAAGGTATTTTTTTGTTGTAGGGGCCAAGTTTAAAAAATACATTGGCCATTCAGCTCACGTAACTAATGTCAGATGGTCACATGATTATCAGTGGGTTGTTTCTATTGGTGGAGCAGATCATTCTGTCTTTCAGTGGAAGTTTATTCCTGAAAGAAAACTAAAAGATGCTCTTCATATAGCACCCCAAGGTAAGTAGTACACACTGCCTAAACAATTTCCCTGGCAAATAACTCTTCAATTACCCCAAAATAATTTCAAGGTTGAATTGTAATCTAGTCTCATAATTTATAGTATAGTTTGGTATTGGGAGAAAATTTAAATAAAAATATATTGTTTATATATTTAAACTCAGATGTCACAGAGCATGAAATACAAAGTTCTTTTGATTGCATTTTAATCTGTTCTTTTTGAGTGAAGAAGCAGTTATGTTAGCAAAACAAACATTTAACGTATATTCTGGGAGATAGATATCTAAGCATTGTATATGCTTTTTGACAGAGAAAAATTGTCTAATGTCAATTCATATGTTGTATATAGTATTTTTAGTGATTTTTCATGTTAATTGTAGATTATATTCACTTATATTTGCACAGACATTTAAATTTGATGTAGCAGTCATTGGGGAACCAGTGAAGGGATTTAAAGGAACTATTGAGTTTGCAGTGAGTAGAGAGGAAGATAATCTGTGGTACATTTTACTGACATCTGTGTTACTTGAATAGGTAATTTCATTTGATTGTTTTATGGCTTGTCTCCATGTCAGCTGACAGTAGTCAGCTCTTAATCATTAATTTTACACAGCTGTTTTGAAAATGAATGTCCTTTAATAAACACATGACATTTCATTATTAAAAATTACAGAAAGTCTGGCTGACTCTAATAGTGAGGAATCAGATTCAGATCTGTCTGATGTTCCAGAATTAGATTCTGAAATTGAACAAGAGACACAACTCACCTACCGTCGGCAGGTAATTTTTTATTATCACATGATTTTTCCCTGAACTGTCCAGTTTCTTTTATTATCTTGCTCACTGTTGTTTACTCATTTATTGTTAGCTTTTGTAGTTTTTAATTTTCCAAGAAATGTGTGCTTATTTCAATTTTCTACCTGAAAGAGAGAGAGTACACTTGTATATAAAATGTTCTTTTATGGTAAACTCTTTTATACCAAGTATGTCTGTATTATATTTGCCTATAGATTTTTGTTACAGTACACTGCCATTTATTCCCTTCGAATATTCTCTTAGGAAGTATAAAAATTTTCTGGAACACTAGATATGAATTTGGCTGTGTGCTATATAAGAAATGTAAACTAGTTTGGTTTTTCCAAGGAAGTAAATTTCATAATGTACCTTATAATTTAAGACAATAATTACTAAAGCTTTAGTGATGAACATAACCACAGTATATGAAAGTTGTATTAGGAGTCCATGAACACTTTTATTGATATATATTCTGTATTCTATTTTTTTATAATATTCTACTTATATACATTTTATAAGGTTTACAAAGAAGATCTACCTCAGCTTAAAGAGCAATGCAAAAAGAAACAAAAAAGTGCTAATTCTAAAAGAAGAGAACAAGCTCCAAGAAATAGTATTCGACTACACTTTGTTCACGGGTATAAAACAACTATTTTTCGTTTAGTGTTTGAATTTTGGTTCACACTTACTAACCTCCCTGTGCCTCTGTTTCCCCATCTGTAAAATGGCAGTATGTCTGATTTGGAATGATAGTATGGTTCCCTTTGGCCTTAGAATTTTGGCCTACATATTTTAATTTCAATAAAATACAATTTTTGGATTCTCTTAGAACATCTGGCAACATAGATCTCATATTTCAGTCTAGTAACAACAGATTTTATAGTCTGAGTCTTTCTTATCCCTCACCCAGATCTCATTTCTTACCTGCCTGATAATACTTTTCAAAAATTTGAAAGAGGATTTATTTAGTAAAAGTATTTTTCCTCCAGTGAGAAATTAGCTAGCATGGTTCTATACAGCTGTGTGTTTTGTGAATTGGGTTTTGTTTAAGCTCAAAGAAAAGTTGCTATAAATGGAATTATATTGACCTTTTTAAGAAGATTTAGCTACTTTTTTCCTGGCTGTGTATAATATTTTTAAATTGTTTTAAAAATTTTATTGTTGGAATATATATTATATTCTTAAGATTTAACAATGAATATAAAAGGATATTTTGAAAATCTCCTTCCCATCTCTGTTCTCCCAGCCATAATTTACCCCCTCTATGGGTAGCCAGTATTAACTTGGTTTTAGAAATATTTATGTATATACCAACAAATACAAATATATATTCTTTTCTATGCCCTTTCACTTGTGAAAAAGCAATTATTTTGTTTTATAGCACACACATTTAATATTATAGAAATAGTGTATATAGTGTTCTGCACCTTGTTTTTCTCAATTAATATTATAGCTTGGATTTAGCTGCTGTTTGTAATCAGAGGAAGTTCATAAAGGTTTATGAGAACTGAGATGTTTATATTTTCTTTTAATTGTTCAGTGTCTTGTAAAACTGGAAATTGAATGAACCAAAAGATACTCACTTCTCTGTGTAATCCATATTGATCAGTTAAAAAGCCAAAGTTAATTTAACATGATTTGTTTGTTTTCTATATTAGTTACAGAGGTTATGACTGTCGAAGTAATCTGTTTTATACTCAAATTGGTGAAATTGTATACCATGTGGCAGCAGTGGGTGTCATTTATAATCGACAACAGAACACACAGCGCTTTTACATGAGTCATGATGATGATATCCTCTGCCTGGCTATTCATCCTTTGAAAGACTATGTGGCAACAGGCCAGGTAGGTTTGACCTTTGTCTGGGTTTAAAGTTAAGCTTGTCCACTTCTTTTTATATCTTTTGTGTTCTAGGAAATGAAGAATAATTCTTTAGAATAGGATTTTATTTTCATATTATAAGTGAAATTCACCCCAACATTTTCCTACATTTTTCTTTATGAGCTTAATAGTTTTAATTATTATTATTTTTATTTTAATTTGGAATTAAGAGCCCTGGCTTGTATTTTAATTTTTTAATTGGTCTGTAAAATGATGAAAAACAAAGACTAGAAGTCTGGTTTCTTTGGATTGAGTTATCTAAAAATACTATAATAAATTAGCTAACAATATTCTGTGACAAATAATATGACCATGTATTTGTTTTGCAACCATGATAGCAACCTATTTTGGGTTTACCAAAGTAGAAAGCACAAATATTTAAATAGAAAACACTGAGAAAAGTCTTAACTGGTATCTTTCTATATAGGTATTCTCAGAAAGAAAGGGAAGGAGTAATGTTTACAGAGTCCTACTGTAAGTTACTTTATAGGTTCCTACTATATGTAAGCACCATTTATTTATGTATATTCATCTTATTCTCACCTAAACCCTAAGAGTGTGAGATCATTTTACCCAGTTTACAAACAAGAAAGTTTAAGTGTAGAGGAATTAAATAATTTGCTCAGGATTACTCAGCTAATAAGTAGTAAAGCCTAAAGCCCTTAGGCTGTCTGGCTTCAAACACTGTGTAAAGCACTGTAATATTGGGGGTCAACTTTTATCATCCTATATAGCTTCCCTATAAAAAGAGATAATGCTTCCCCCTTTTTTTTTTTTTCACTATTTTTCCCTTTGTCCACCCTCCTTTTTTGTCTCCCCTTGCTCTTTCTTTGTTTATCTCCTTCCCTCCCTTTCTTCTATTCATTCAAAAACATTCATTGAGCATATGCTCTGTGCCAGGACATGTGCTGGGAATATAAAGATAAGACATCTTACTGCTGTGGCAAAAACTCATTTTCTGAGGAAAAATTGTGATGGCGTGTCATTAAGTATAGATCAGGGCTTCTCAACCTTGGCACTGTTGACATTTTGGGCTGGATAATTATTTGTTGTGAAAGGCTGTCTTGTGCATTGGAGGATGTTTAGCAACTTCCCTGGCCTCTACCCATTAAATGCCAGTAGAACCCTGCTCTCCCCAGTTGTGACAACCAAAAACGTCTCTAAACATTGCCAAATGTGTCCTGGGAGGTCCACTTGTCATTAAGAACTTCTAGTATAGAGATATGTACAAAGTCCTACAGCAATGTAATGAAGGACTGCTAAATTGTATCCAGAAGAATCAGGGAAACCTTCATAGAGATGATGACATTTGAACTGAGCTGAGTGGTTTACCTGGCAGAGGGGAATTGGGAAAAACATTCTACATGTATTACATCATGTATAAATGTGGTCAGAAACAAAGCATAGCTTATTTAAAGAACCATGAGTAGCCCAAAATGTTTAAATGTTTGAGTGCATCATGGACATTAGTGGAAGAACTAAAGGATAGGTGAGGGTGTCAGGGACACCATTTGCCTTTAGTTTATATAAATGGTTCCTCTTGGAGTTTGAATATTATTCTGGTATTACTGTAACGGAGACAGGTGTAAAAATTGGCCATTTACTTTCATGATTCTGGAATTTTAGGGAGTTCAGGTCGGGTCATACTAAAGAGTCAGTAAGCTGCAAGAGTACTCTGGGTACCCATCAAGCCATATAGCTCCTGTGTTTCTGGCTTCGCTCACCAACAGCACTTCTCCTTTAGCCACTGCAGATCCAAAGCCTTCCTCCCAAGGCACAGCCTCACACTGCCTCCTCTACTTCTCCCTAGTGTTTTTTGTTTCTTTCCTTTGTTATATTACAACCAACCAGCTCATCTCTGTAAAGTTATAGACTTCTAAAATAAATTTTTTAAAAATTGTTGAAAATGAAAAAAGTTATATTTATTAGAAGATAAGTACTTCCAAAGCATTTACGTTTTGAAATTAAATGACAAATCTAAATGGGTGTTTTTGTTTGTTTGCTTTGGAGATTAGAGTACAAGGAATTCCCCTTTAAGTGGAGGTGAAAGAATGAAAGAACCTGAAGAACCCTATATGGCATCTTATTTATATATTTCAACTTGAGTAGATTGACTGATCGTACCATTATTTGGAAATGTTATTTAATTCTGCAAATATTTATTGAGTGCTTCCTATTTGAAAGCATTAAGTATTGTGAGGAAATACAAAAACTCTGACTGCCACTATCAAGAGCTTACAATCTAGAATAAGAGTTAGACAAATTATTGTATATGTACAGTTTCCTAAAAAAAAAAATCACTAAAATACACTCATTTAGATGTTTCATGGGCAGCTCAGATTGAACATGTCTAAGATGGAGATGAATGGTATAAATCTTGCCTTTGTTATGTAGAACATGGCACCATGTTACTTGGTTGCCTAAGCCTCTGTTAACTTTCTTGTTCGCGTTCATCCCCTATAGCTAGCTAATCAGTTACTGAGTTGTATCCATTCCTTCCTGGATCTGTATTGATTCTCTGTCCTGACTATATTTTTGTTCTTTGGTTTTCATCCTTATCTTTACTGGCAATTCAATGCTTCATAATTTCTAAACTATTGCTAGAGTGAACTAACTGGTTTCCTGCCTTAGGTTTTTTCCGCTATCCGTTTTCCCTATCCACTAGTCTAAAAGACTTAAATCCTTCAGTGTTTACTAGTAGCTTTTAGGCTAGTGTCTAAAATGTTAGCATGCAATTCAAAGGCTATGATCTAGTCTAACTCTCCAACCTCCTCTTTTTATCTCTTACCATTTACTCCCCTGTAAAATCTGCTCCTGCCTTCTGAGCTGTTTCTAATTTGTCCAGCATGTAATGCTGCTTCACGTCCTTTACTTAGTTACCTTCTCTTGGAAAACTCTTCCCCTCCACTTCTATTCAACCTCCCTACTTTTATCTAATTCCTCTTTTTAAGACTTCGATTAAGTGACATCTGAGAACTCATCCAACCTTTCCCTTGCCCCTCATACCTGAGTGGAATGTCTCAAGTGTGCTCTATCACACTCTGTCTATACCTTAGCCAGTACAGAATATAGTGTCCAAATCCAGGCTCCTTCATTTATTACCTGTGGGCAAATTATCTAACTTATCATGCCTCCATTTCCTCATCTTTAAAAGGAAGATACCGGGAAGCAGGAGTGGCTCAGTCGATGGAGCCCCCGTTTACCATATGGGAGGCCCCGGGTTCGCTTCCCGGGGCCTCCTTGTGAGGGCAGGCCGGCCCGCGCAGCCTAGTGGGCTGATGCAGCAGGCCCTCACAGGGGGAAGCGGGTGTGGCTCAACCGGTAGAGCCCCCGTTTACCATGTCCTTGTGAGGGCAGGCTGGCCCGCGCGACACGGTGGGCTGATGCAGCGGGACCTCACGGCAGGGGGGAGATAGGCAGACACGGAGAAAACACGCAGCGAATGGACACAGCAAGCATGGGCAGCAAGGGGGGGATAAATAAATAAATAAAATAAAATCTTAAAAAAAAAAAAAAAATAGATAAATAAATAAAAGGAAGATACCATCGATGCCTGTCTCAGAGTTATCATTGTGAAATCTTGTAAAGTGCTTAGAACAGTTTCTGGGACATAGGTAAATATGTGTCTTTAAAATCTTCATTATCTTCTGGTGAGATGCCTAGTAGGCAATAGTAAATTTAAGTCTTAAATTCAGGAAAAAATATGAGAGTTAGATTTGGGAGTCATTTCTTGATCTAACTATTGAAACTTTGGAAGATACCTCAGGGTGAATATATAGAATGAGAAAATGGGGGAATTAAAGAGAGAATTTGTTTTCTTTATTAGCAAAATTGTGGGTTTACAGAACAATTGTGCATAAAATACGGGATTCCCATATACCTCACCAACACCACCGCCTTGCGTTGGTGTGGAACGTTTGTTAAAATTGATAGCACATTTTTATAATGGTACTATTAAAGTCCATGATTTAACTTAGGGTTCACTGTTTGTGTAGTGCAGTTTCATGGATTTTTTGTTTGTTTGTTTTATTCCATTACCATATATAAAATCTAACATTTTCCCTTTTAATCATATTCAGATATATCCATTACCAAAATATTTACATCAGTCCAAATAGGAACCCCATACATTTTAAGCCTTAACTTCCCACTCCCTATCCCCACCCTAATCCCTGGTAGCCTATATTCTAGATTCTGACTCTGAGTTTGTAGAGACAGAATCTTAGGAGAGATTTGTATTTAAGGGACAGATGATGAAGTTGTAAAGGAAACTCAGGAGACCAGAGATCCAGGAGAGAGTTCTCTAAGGTTAAATAGAAAGAAAACTTAGAAGTCACTGCCAACATTTGACTCAATAACTTAATGAAATATTGGCTGATTGCAGTGTTGTTTTTCGTTCTGTCTGTATGTAAAACCATTCTCAAAATTAGCTATAGGGGAGTGATGTAGCTCAAGTCGTTGAGCACCAGCTTCCCCCTTACGAGGTCCTGGGTTTGATCCCTGGTACCTCCTAAAGACAAACAAAACAAACAAACGAAAAAACCACTCATCATTGGGGAGTGGATATAGCTCAGAGTTGAGTGCCTGCTTCCCATGTACGAGGTCCTGGGTTCAACCCTGATACCGCCTTAAAAAAAAAATTAACTATACTTGACAGCTGTCTTAGTCATTTCAGGAGTTGCCTTTATATACAAAGCTTTAATCTTTTTATCCTTATAAAGAAAATTGATTATTTAAGTCAAGAGGAATAATTAAGAATTGATAGTTTACCTGTGCATTTATGAATATTATAAACCAAATTAAAAGATAAATGTTGGCTCGCGGCGGGGAAGCGAGCCCGGGGCGGGCGGGCGGCCAGGCGGCCGCCGCATCTGTGGGACCCACGGGCCGAGGCTCGCGCCCCACGCAGCGCGCGGCCGGCATGGCGGCGCAGAGGAGAGCCCCGCAGGCGGGAGGGGAAGGGGCCTCGGGCCGCCGTCGCAGGAAATGACAAAGTTCGCTGCTGGACACAAGTTACAAGCCTAGCCTTCGATACTGTGTGGAGATTTGCGAAGGGGTCTGTGATGTTGGCAGTTTCGTTTCTGATGCCCGCCCTCTGCTGCTTCAGAAGGCTGAGTTTCTATTTAGGGCAGCGGTTGAAGGGGTGGATTGGCTGCCTGCAGAGAAAATTCAAAAGGAATCTCAGTGTGGAAGCGATTTACTCAGTTACTGTGCAAGAGAATGGAAAGGAGAGATGCCTCACGCCAAGCTGATGAGGAAGGCTTATGAGGAACTGTTTTGGTGGCATCATATTAAATGTGTTGGACAAGTGAAAAGAGATAACTACGATGCACTGAGATCAGTGTTATTTCAGATATTCAGCAAGGGCCTCCCTTTTCCATCCTGGATGAAAGAAAAAGACATAGTTAAGCTTCCTGAAAAACTGCTGTTTTCACAAGGTTGTAATTGGATCCAACAATACAGTTTTGGTCCTGAGAAATATACACGTTCAAACGTGTTTGGAAAACTACGTAAATATGTGGAATTATTGAAAACGCAGTGGAGTGAATTTAGTGGAATTGAAGATTATCACAAGAGAGGCAATATGTGCAACATCCTTTTTTCTGATGCAATTCTGGAATATAAGCTTTATGAAGCTGTAAAATTCATCATGCTGTATCAAGTCACTGAAGTGTACGAACA